>AP025040.1:30716412-30878995 GCA_036186865.1 Eustoma russellianum
TTAATTGTTTTTCCAAGGTAGGTGCATCTTCCCCCTCAAACGGGTATAAGCCATGCATGCTTTGATGGTATATTTATGTGATTCGTTGTTTTTATTTGTATAAGATATTAATTTTGCATATGTTTTATATAACAAAGCATGAGATGATTTGTTTATGCTTTGCTACATGCGTGTATGTGTAAGGATTTGGTGGTAGGATTGTGTTAGATTAAAAATACCCTCAAATTAATCCAAAAGATTAGAAATTTTCATAATTGGAGTTGTTTAAAATTGCGTTTTGGCCTTAGAATAGGTTCAGCTAGCCCGGAATAGGTTGGGATTGGGATGGAAGTCGAAAAACGGGTCTGACGGACGCGTTTCAGGGGATGGCACGTGGGGCCCACGCGCGGCCCTTGACGGCGCGTCCGGACACGTGATGACGTATCCACTTTCAAATGATGCGTCTCGTTATAACGAGTCTAATGCAACTGATTTCAGGTCAATCGGAGTTAAAACGAAGATTTTAGGGAGGATAGAAGGAAATAGAATTTAATAAAAAATAAAAAAAAGGGAATATGCTATTGGACCAGCCAGGCTGCCGGACCGGACCAGGTAGCAGGCCGGCGCAAACAAAAAAAATTAAAAAAATCTGAACATTTATTTCTGAAATGAATAAATAATAAATAATTAATTAAAATTTTCTTAAAATTCCAAAAAAATATATTTAATTATCAAAAAAATTCTAAAAAAATCCAAAAAATAGAAAGGTTAAAATTAAATTATTTCTACTTATTTTATGAACTTTGGTTAAATATAAGTAATTAAAAATAATTAGTGATAAATAGAATTAAATAGGGAGAAAATAGGGAAAAATAGTAGAAAATTTTAGAAAATTAATACAAGCTAAGGAAAAATAAGGGTAATGCTAATATATATATATATATATATATATATATATATATATATATATTCAGTTTTTTTTTAAAAGGCACTATACACATATATTCCAACATACTACCGACACGTTAAATTTTTACGAACGTACGTCAACGTCACACCATTATGCTTATCTCATATTTATGAGTATATTCAGGTCTTATATCATATGATATAAGTCATGGTGATGACAAAATTATTACGATATGTTACAAGGTTCTAAACCAATAATTATCGTATCAGGTGACTACCGAAACTTTGCTAACGTGTCACATACTTGCCATATATAGATGGCCAGCCCTACACTTCAAAAATAGCCACAAATTTCGTGGCTTACATGGTATATTCAGCCATAAAATCATTCCATATTGGCACACACAAATCACCCTCAATTAAGGCTATATTGTGGAGATTTCAAATTCAACATTTTTGTCACATGAGGCGCCACTTTTAATCAGCCTTTAGAGCTGAATATTCAAGTTATTCTATGTATATTATGTGTGACATAATATATATAACATGTACAAAAAGTTTGAATTTAATCGGAGAAAAATCGCGTAATCGATAAAAGTCGAAAATTCGGTTTTCTACGAACAAAACACATGGAAGATTTTTGGCATGACATGTAACATGTATCTAGACACTTTTTACATATTCTATACATAATAAAGTGTTCTAGAATATTTAAATTAGGACTGATTGGAATATATCATATGTGTATAATTATTTTGCACTATTTTACAAAGCTTACAAAAATAAATTCAACACATGTTCAAGCTTAATTCACACGCCTACTCAGCCTTGATGGAGCTTATGTGGAGCTTAGTTGGCATCTTGATTGGTCAAGAATGGACTACACAAGGTTAGTGACATAATGGAGGGAGCTACACAAGGTAATATTTCAAACTATGTCACAAATATAACGCATGCTGAAAATTCAGCATGTGTGAATTAGTTGGCCGAAATTTCGTTCCTTAATGGTGATAAATTTGTCTGTTCATTTTTAGGGGATTAATGTGATAATATTATGGTAATAATTTGGAGATCTTGAGATTTAGCACATGCTGAAAATTTCAGCATGTGTTTAAAGGTGATGGCCGAATTTTGGGTAATAATTGAGACAATTTTCTTTGAAAATTGTGTGGGATGTTAGGAAATCAACCGAGATCACTGCCAAACGCGCAGCGAAAAACAAAAACTTGATCTCTGATTTCCTACCAAGGATCCATGTTGTTCGTTTAATTCGATGAAAGAAACTCGAAAATTACCTTTGTAGATCCGAATTACGCAGATCAAGCAGGTGCGAGAATACCATCACCCTCTGTTGGTATCCACACGAACGCTTCCGCCCGGAGTGCTAGCTCTTCAAACGGCGCGGCTGAAGAACTCGTTTTTCTCAAAAACGATTCTAGGGTTTCGTTTTCTGTTCTTTCGTTTTTCTAATTGCTTGGGTATGTGATACGCCAAGCTCCATACATATATATAGATATCAAAATCCGATTACAGATCGGATTTGTTAACGCTATCAAAATCCGTACCAGATACGGATTTTGTTAGGATTAGATAAAACCAATCAAAATCCATATCAAATATGGATTCTCTGTTATTATTCGATGATATAAATATATACATAAAAAAACGAAATTAATAATCATAATAATTAATATCCAATATTAATATTATTAATATTAAAAAACGATAATAACAATAATAATAATTAATATCCAATATTAATATTATTAATATTATTAATCTCAGCCATACGCATTCTTGTGTGTGACCCGATAGGCCCATATTAATTGGCAGTTGATCAAATCTCTATTAAACCAACAAGTCGTAATTGGCCTCTAGCAAGGCATTACAACTACCCAATTAATACGAGTAAAGTCCAACTAGCCTAATAATAGTACATGCATTAATCCCTTTGTCACACGATATCTAGTTTGAACATAAGTCATGGTCAGCGTCATACTTATATAGTTCAAACATATGATTACTCGATCTCTAAGTAGACTGGTAAAACAAATGATATTGATCACACTATCAATTCATTTGAGCACGGCCATGCATTTCACAGTCTCACTAATCGAGGGGCCCAAAGATATCTCTCTCAAAAGAGAGGGACAAATTCTATCTTGATTGTTCAATATCCTCTACATAATTTCTATCACATTCAATCATGACCTTTATTATTATCCAGTTACGGATAACGTTTGATCATGTCAGGAAACTATGACAATCTCAAGTCAAAGGATTAAAACATGACTATCATGAGATTTACTTATGACGCTAATCCATGTAGCAATCTCATGGTGGGTCTATCCAATACACTGTTCTCTAACAAGTACCTATGAGATTGATTCGTATCACCATACACATAATCATCTCATGATTATCAAATCAATACTCATACTGATTATAAATTATTTTATCTCCATAACAATAATGAATCAGGGACATATATCAAAATTGTGTAACATACTAACCAACAATAATGATAATAAAACCTTTTTTATTAATAATAAATGCATAACATAAATATCCAAATCATGGCCTAGTGCACATACACTAACAATCTCCCACTTGCACTAGGCCTACAAATATCTGAGACCCATAGATCTAGTGTGCTGATCATGCTTGACCCGTGAGAGAGGCTTAGTCAATGGATCCGCTATGTTATCGTTTGTGTCAACTTTGCATATCTTGACATCTCCTCTATCGATGATGTCTCGAATGAGATGGTAGCGTCTGATTATATGTTTAGATCTCTGATGAGACCTAGGCTCTTTTGCTTGTGCTATGGCACCATTGTTGTCACAATAAATGTCCACAGGATTTGCAATGCTAGGTACCACTCCTAGCTCAGTAATGAACTTCTTCAACCAAACTGGTTCTTTAGCTGCATCTGATGCTGCTATATACTCAGCCTCTGTTGTAGAATCAGCCACAGTGCTTTGTTTTGAACTCTTCCAACTAGCAGCTCCACCATTCAATGTGAATACAAAAACGGACTGTGATCTGAAATCATCTATGTCGGTTTGGAAGCTAGCATCTGTGTAACCATTTACAACTAACTCGTCATCCAAACCTCCATAAACCAAGAATACATCTTTAGTCCTTCTGAGGTACTTAAGAATATTCTTGACAGCTGTCCAGTGACCTTCACCAGGGTCAGCTTGATATCTACTTGTTGTGCTCAATGGATATGAGACATCTGGTCTAGTACATAACATGGCATACATGATCAATCCTATAGCAGAAGCATAAGGAATTTTATTCATTCGATCTCGCTCATCAGATGTCTGAGGACATTGATTCTTGCTAAGATGAATGCCATGAGACATAGGCAGGAACCCTTTCTTGGACTCTTGCATGTTGAACCTCTTCAACATTTTATCTATGTATGTACTCTGACTCAAGCCTATTATCCTTTTAGATCTATCTCTATAGATCTTGATACCAAGGATATAGGTAGCCTCGTCCAAGTCCTTCATTAAAAATGAATTCCCTAACCAAGCCTTAACCTTTTGCAAGGTAGGGATATCATTCTCAATAAGCAATATGTCATCCACTTATAAGACCAGAAACAATACTGCACTCCCACTAACCATCTTGTAAACACAAGGTTCATCTTCATTCTTGATGAAACCAAAGTTCTTAACTGTTTCATCAAAACGAAGATTCCAGCTTCGAGATGCATGCTTCAATCCATAGATGGACCTTTGAAGCTTGCAAACCTTCTTTGAATTCTCAGGATTTACAAAACCCTCAGGTTGTGTCATGTACACATCCTCGAGTAAATTTCCATTAAGGAAAGCAGTTTTGACATCCATTTGCCATATCTCATAATCATAGTATGCTGCAATGGCAAGGAGAATTCGAATAGACTTAAGCATAGCTACTGGTGAAAAGGTTTCATCATAGTCTATACCATGAGTTTGCTTGAAACCTTTAGCCACAAGCCTTGCTTTGTAGGTTTGCACATTTCCATCCATGTCAGTTTTCTTCTTGAAAACTCATTTGCAACCAATAGTCTTAATACCCTCTGGAGGATCAATTAAAGACCAAACTTGGTTATCAAACATGGATTGCATCTCAGAATTCATGGCTCCAAGCCATTTATCTGAATCTGGACCTGACACAGCTTCCTGATAGGTAGTAGGCTCATCTTGATCTATGAGCATAACTTCACTATCATCAGTCACAAGAAATCCGTATCTCTCTGGCTGACGATGTATCCTATCAGATCTGCGTTGGACTTATGTTACATTTTCAGGCTCCACAACTGTTTGTGGTTCTAAAATCGTCTCTAAAGACGGTTCAACGATATCTTGTGGAACTTGAGTTTCCTCAAGTTGTACTATACTCCCACTTGTTCTCTTGGAGAGAAACTCCTTTTCCAAAAAGACTCCATTTTGAGCAACAAACACTTTGTTCTCTGAGGGAATATAGAAATAGTACCCTTTAGTTTCTTTAGGATACCCCACAAAAATACATTTGATAGATTTTGGAGCTAGCTTATCTGACATTAATCTTTTCACATAAGCTTCACAACCCCAAATCTTAAGAAAAGACAAACTGGGTCTCTTACCAGTCCACATCTCATATGGTGTCTTTTCAACCGCTTTAGATGGTACACGGTTCAAAATGAATGCAGCTGTCTCCAAGGCATAACCCCAAAAGGATAAAGGAAGATCTACTTGACCCATCATAGATCGAACCATATCCAATAAAGTCCGATTTCTCCTTTCAGAAACACCATTCCATTGTGGAGTTCTTGGAGGAGTCAACTGTGAAACGATTCCACAATTTCTTAGATGTTGGTCAAATTCTTGGCTCAAATATTCACCACCTCGATCTGATCGAAGGGTTTTAATTGTCTTACCAAGTTGATTTTGTACTTCATTTTGAAAAGTTCTAAACATTTCAAAAGACTCATGCTTATATTTCATTAGGTAGACATAGCCATACCTACTGAAATCATCAGTAAAAGTAATGAAATACTGAAATCCTCCCCTGGCACTAATGCTGATTGGGCCGCATACATCTGTATGTACCAAGCCCAATAAGTCATTAGCCCTTTCACTATGTCCAGTAAAAGGAGTCTTTGTCATCTTTCCAAGCAAACAAGACTCGCAATTTTCAAATGATTCAAAATCAAATGAATCTAATAATCCATCTTGATGGAGTTTAGATACGCGCTTCTCATTTATATGGCTAAGGCGACAATGCCATAAATATGCAGGGTTTAATTCATTTGGCTTAGTTCTCTTTGAAGATATGTTATAAATATTACCGTCATTGGAATCATCAAGGTTAAGGACATAAATGCCATTATAACTACTTGCAATACAATAAAGCAAGTCATTTTTATCAAAAATAGAACACTTCTTATTTTTAATTAAAAATGAATAACCTTCATCATCCAAAACAGACACTGAAATAAGATTCCTACTCATAGTAGGAACATAAAAGCAATCGTTTAAAACTAACAAAAGCCCATTGGGCAAGACAAGCTCATAGGTCCCTACAGCTATAGCAGCAACTCTTGCTCTATTGCCAACACGTAGGTCCACCTCGTCTTTCTTCAGCATCCTACTCCTTTTGAGCCCCTGCATATCTGTACAAATATGGGATCCACATCCAGCATCTAATACCCAGGAAGAAGAAGTAGATAAATTAATTTCTATAACATAAATATCTGAAGATGTAGTCGTACTACCCTTTAGCTTCTTCAGCTCCTCCAAATAAACATCACAATTTCTTTTCCAATGCCCAGGCTTGTTGCAATGGAAACAAGTTCCTTCCTTAGGAACCTTTGCCTTGGGACCAGGTTTCGGTTTAGCTTGACCCTTTGCACCTTTTGCACCCTTTGCACTTTTAGCCTTACCCTTGCCTTTAGCTTTCTTTTTCATTAGCTTGGTATTGACACTCAATACATGGGTAGGCTTCTTGATATTCCCCTCAGCAGTTTTGAGCATACCATGTAGCTCAGGAATGGACTTTTCCATATTATTCATATTGTAGTTCATGATGAACTGAGAAAAACTGCTAGGCAAAGAGTGTAGGATCAAATCCGTGGCGAGTTCCAAACTCAGGGGATATCCAAGTCTTACAAGTTGATCTATATAGCCTTTCATCTTCAGAACATGAGCGCTAACAGATTCACCTTCAGACATCTTACAGTCAAAAAGTGCAACAGCGGTGTCGAACCTATCCTGCCTAGCCTGTTGTTGGAAAGCTTGTTTGAGATGCACACTCATCTCATAAGCTTCTAAGTGTTCCAGGTCTTTCTGAAGTCATGGACACATAGTTACCAACATTAGACATCCTATGTCATTGGAATCTTCAACATGCTTCTTATACTTGTTCTTAACAGCAACAGAAGCATCAGCAGGAGGGGGTTCAGGGACAGGGTCATCGAGCACGTAGGACTTCTTTTCTTGCTTTAGAACAATTCTCAAGTTTCGAAACCAGTCAACAAAATTAGTCTCACATTCTTTTAGTTTTTCCTTCTCAAGGATAGATCGCAGCGATAAGGTGGAATTGTTATTAGCAGCCATTTATGATCTACAAGACATGCAAAGTAACACTTTATTAATAATGAGGTTAAAATTTATAAAACTCCCACTAAAACATAACCCTCAAAAGAAATATTTTAGTGAGCTAAGATCCATATTTGACTTAATTCTAAACTCAGCTTTGGCATGACGCTTAAAATTAAGTTATTTAGGCAGGTAACTTCTTTACCAATTACATCTCATGTAACACTTAGAATTTATGGAATAATGACATCATATATCATTGTATGTTAGATTCCATCTAATGCCTTGGGCCCAAAACCGTTTTGATAGCCCAATTAAGTCTAACCAATTTTAAACATATGAGTAGCACTATTACTCATCCTACGTAGCTAGGAATGTTTAAAGCATATTGCTTTGGCAATACCTACTTTAATACAATCCCAGTTTTAATAGGTGTTTAAGACATGGATGACATAAAGACTTAAATTATTAATGAGGGTTCAACTTATGTCTTGCATTGCATATCATTATATCGTAGCATCCTATATGCATATATAATATATCATCCACGCATCTCATACAAAATGATAAATATGTAAACGTGACATAGCATGGCCAAACTAAATATGATCTTCATGAGACCAGATGAAGATCATAAAGGAAACCCTATGTGAAAGACTTCTTATTACAACATTTGCAATGATACATATCTTCTTGTCTTGAGCCCGTGCCTCCATCTCCATGGAATCCACTCGTCCTTGGTGTGTGTCGCCATCACCATTTTGTAGCTTGATTCTTCATTTATTACAATAACAAAGAAAAACCTAACTACTTGTATAATAAAATACAACAAAAACTACAGCGGCACGCAGGCCATAATAACCCAAAACAAAAATATGACTAAGTCAATCACATAGGTCCTGAGGCCATGCTATGCACCATGCAAAGACATCAACAATTATAATATATCTTACATAAACATATTATAATAAATATATATTGACATTCTTAATGTCACGGTAACGAACTATAGGGCGTACGCATTCTTATAGAAGCATCGATCGAATCGATGGCTGTTATTCGCATACCTTAAAACAGAATATCAATCAAATCGATAATCTTCATCCGAAACCAGAAATCAGAATCATCATCGAATTGATAATCTGTCTTTCGAAACACGAAAACAGAACCATCAATCGGTTGTTCATATCGATATAAACATAATCGTTTTTGATCATCTCATGAAAAACGAAAACTTTATATCACATATAACAATCCCGAATTTAAACATCTGATGAAAACGAATAGAAAAATCGATCCGCTCTCACCAGATGAGATTCGAATAAGGTTTTACACATATCGTGTGATTATATCTAATATAAACAAAATCGGTTTTGATCATCACATGACAAACGATTACCGCCGTATACTGATCATCTCATGAAAACGAATTGAAAAACACCATTCTTTTCTCATCATATGAAATCCGAATTACTGTTTTATACATATCATGCCATACGAAAAACAGTAAACACATAAGCATGATGTAATCGATTTAAACGAGACAACAAGTGGCTGTGATACCACTGTTAGGAAATCAACCAAGATCACTGCCAAACGCGCAGCGGAAAACAAAAACTTGATCTCCGATTTCCTACCAAGGATCCATGTTGTTCGTTTAATTCGATGAAAGAAACTCGAAAATTACCTTTGTAGATCCGAATTACGCAGATGAAGCAGGTGCGAGAATACGATCACCCTCTGTCGGTATCCACACGAACGCTTCCGCCCAGAGTGCTAGCTCTTCAAACGGCGCGGCTGAAGAACTCGTTTTTCTCAAAAACGATTCTAGGGTTTTGTTTTCTGTTCTTTCGTTTTTCTAATTGCTTGGTGTATGTGATACGCCAAGCTCCATACATATATATAGATATCAAAATCCGATTGCAGATCGAACTTGTTAACGCTATCAAAATCCATACCAGATACGGATTCTGTTAGGATTAGATAAAACCAATCAAAATCCATATCAAATATGAATTCTCTGTTATTATCCGATGATATAAATATATACATAAAAAACGAAATTAATAATAATAATAATAATAATTAATATCCAATATTAATATTATTAATATTAGAAAACGATAATAACAATAATAATAATTAATATCCAATATTAATATTATTAATATTATTAATCTCAGCCATACGTATTCTTGTGTGTGACCCGATAGGCCCATATTAATATGCAGTTGATTAAATCTCTATTAAACCAACAAGTCGTAATTGGCCTCTAGCAAGGCATTATAACTACCCAATTAATACGAGTAAAGTCCAACTAGCCTAATAATAGTACATGCATTAATCCCTTTGTCACACGATATCTAGTTTGAACATAAGTCATGGTCAGCCTCATACTTATATAGTTCAAACATATGATTACTCGATCTCTAAGTAGACTGATAAAACAAATGATATTGATCACACTATCAATTCATTTGAGCACGGCCATGCATTTCACAGTCTCACTAATCGAGAGGCCCAAAGATATCTCTCTCAAAAGAGAGGGACAAATTCTATCTTGATTGTTCAATATCCTCTACATAATTTCTATCGCATTCAATCATGACCTTTATTATTATCCAGTTATGGATAACGTTTGATCATGTCAAAATATAATAGTCCTTATGTTGGAAACTATGACAATCTCAAGTCAAAGGATTAAAACATGACTATCATGAGATTTACTTATGACGCTAATCCATGTAGCAATCTCATGATGGGTCTATCCAATACACTGTTCTCTAACAAGTACCTATGAGATTGATTCGTATCACCATACACATAATCATCTCATGATTATCAAATCAATACTCATACTGATTATAAATTATTTTATCTCCATAACAATAATGAATCAGGGACATATATCAAAATTGTGTAACATACTAACCAACAATAATGATAATAAAACCTCTTTTATTAATAATAAATGCATAACATACATATCCAAATCATGGCCTAGGGCACATACACTAACATGGGATTGATTATGTGATATTTGGCAAGGTTTTTATGAATAATTTGGCACATGTTTTAAGCGTAATTCTTAGATTTGTACAGTCATCAAGTGATGACAAATCTCATCCAATCAAGGAGTGCCAAGTAAGCAAGACCAAGACAATCATCCAAGTAAGTGTTGCCAAGTAAGCAAGTTGATGTCATAATTATACAAGGCATTCTTCCAAGGACTTAAAAGAGAATTTCCAAGGAGAAGAAGAGCCTAGAGTGGGCAGCCAACCTAAGATAAAAAGAATAGAAGAGCAAACAAAAATGCAAGACAAGTCTTAGTTCTAAAGTGCAAAAAGTCTCTCTACTCTCTTCTTCTACATTTCTTTCTTCTCTTTCTCTCTCAAAGCCTATTGTATCCATATTCAAACATATTGTATAGTTTTCATTCATACCACCATACACACCCTGTTGTTGTAAAAAGTTGATCAACGTGTGATCAAACCCTCATCCGCTCGGTGGTGGTGTTCGTGATCATTGTGATTACTTGTTTCGATTGTAAAGGGTTGGAGTTGGTGTGTAACTCCACCAAACCTGTGTGATAAGGTGTTATTTTGTTTAGTGATAACCGAGGAAGGTGTCCTCGAAGACTGGAGTAGGTTGATTTAACCGAACCAGTATAAAATCCCTTGTGTTCTCTACTTTTCTGCGCAGTACTTTTAGTTTCTTGCACTTTGCATCTATTTCATCGCGATCTTAAAAATAGTAAACAAATTTCAAAAATCATAAAATTTTTCAGAAACATAGTCACATCTTCTAAGTTTCATTTGGCGTAAGCTTCAACTCTTTTGGACAAGTATAAGTCATTCAAACATTAATAATTCTGAGACTAGTACAATCTGATTTTCAGACTTGCAAAGGTTCAGAACTTGAACGTGTTTGACATACTTCCCAAAGGAATTTTTCAAAACTGTTTCAACCCAATTAAATACATATAGTAAGGGGTTCTTCATTATATTTCAGACCATTTGGAGCCACGGTTTGATCGGAATAAATATTTCAAATCAGACTACTGTTTCTGGTAGATTTGCGCAATCTGACCACAAAATATTTTTCAAAAAGTTAAAGGTTGAATTTTGATCTGAAATGTTTAGGAGATACTCAGAACATCTGAGACTACAATCTCTCCAAATTTCAGAATTTTTTAAGGCCTGTAACCTAGTTTTTCAAATGTTACAAAATAGGTCCTGAAAACAGTAACTGTTTTCAGAAGTTGGGTTTTTGGATCAAAACATTTTAAAAACCAAAATTTCTGCACCCACTATTCAACCCCCCTTCTAATGGTGCCTTGCAGGTCCTACATAGTAAAGCGCTCGTATTGGTTCTTGCCCAAGGTATCCTCTTCCTTGCTGCTTTGGCCTCACTTTCCATAATGATTTGCCTTTAAGTATAACTGAGTGCATCCACTTTACCCATAAGGATTTCTTGTTTTCACAGGTTTTCCACACATGCTTCATCAGGTATCTTTTATTAACCCGGGTTATGTTTGGTAAGCCTAAGTCTCCTTTCTCTTTTGGCTTGCATAAATCAGACCATTTGATTCTTGCCTTTCTTGCACCATTCCAAAGGAAAGTTCCTAAAAACATTTCAATTTCCCGTAAGAAACTTACTAGGAAGAAAGAAGGCAGCTGACCAATATCTAAAAATGACAACCAACAATGAGTTTATCAATTGAAGTCTACCTCCATAGGACAGTTTTAAGGCCGTCCAGCTATTGATTTTTGCCTTTAATTTCTCTAGTAGGCGAGAACATTAGAATGGGCTAGTTTTCTGTTCATAAGAGGAAGGCCTATGTATTTGATAGGGAGAGAACCTAATGACATTCCAAGAATACCAGCAATAATGTATTTCTTAGCATTTGTGACCCTAGTCACAAAAACTTCGCACTTGTTTAAGTTGGGAGTTAGGTCTGATAAGTTTTCAAAGGTGTCGAGGGTATCTTTGATAATTTTGATGGAAGATCCATCTACACTAGATAAGATGAAGAGATCCTCCACAAGGCAAGAGAACTAAGTTTCATGTTGTCACATCTAGGACGATATCTAAACGGGGAGACTTGGATTTTAGCTTTGAGGAGTTGAGTTAATCTTTCTATGACTAGGACAAACATGGCATGAGAAAGAGGATCACCTTGCCTCAAACCTCTAGAGGCCTTGAAATTACCAGTTAGAGAGCCATTTAAGTTGATTGATAATAAGGCAGTAGGCACACATAGGAAAATCCAGTGTCTCACTATCTATGGGATATTCATATGGGTTAGAATGGACAACAGGATGTCGCATTTTTCAGTATCAAAAGCCTTCATAATATCCACCTTAATTGCAGAACTACTAAAACATTACATAGAAACATAGTGACACTACTGATGATTCTGAAGCTACACACCACTGACACAAGTGTTACGGTTGTGACATGTTTGACATCATATATTGCAAATACATTTGGTCCGTTTCACTGTGTATTTGAGTTGATTTAGGCCACTTGCGTGCACGTTTTCTATGAATTGAGGTAGATTCAAACCAGAATGGCGGTTGAAGCTACTTTGCGGAGTGTTACAATGGATGAAATGAACCATTGTAGATGCTTAACATCGCTTCAAATGAGTAGAAATGAGCAACCAACTCCACTGCCATGTCCATATTATTACGTACATTCATAGCATGCGAATAAGGCATATAATAAAGCTAAAACCGTAAGTACAAGTTTTTTCAAGAAAATTGAAATTATGTTCAACTCCACCACCTAACATAAATGGAGTGACAAATTCATAGACACAAGCTCTTCTATCGTAAGTTTGTAACTCCGTGCTTTCCAGCATTGCTCTCATTGTGAATAAATTATAGTTGCACTTCAGCGGCCATCTGTCCCAGATGTTAATATGAGCAAGTGTCTCTTGCTATTTCTCGTCAAACATCTTCACCATCCTTTTGAAAATTGTTTGAACACAAGCATTCATAGGTAAACACCTAGCCTCCTTGAGTACAGTTTTTCACAACTATGAATAATTGGTTGTCATTATATATACTTCTTGCCACCGTCGTGCGATAATGTCCATGTATCAAACAGAATTCGCATAAGATAATCATATGGATCTTCATTTAGCACCTTCATTTTCTCTATACACTTGTAAACTTGTGCACTTTGTGTCCTGATACAGCAGCCTATAGAATAGTTGCTAACGCCTGTCATAAAACTTATATGTAGAAATTGATTGCACATGTGTTCAACAATAAGATCATACACTATCTATAAAATGTATAAATTCATTGTCTAAAATATTGCCTGAAAAATTTGATCTGATGTGACGTAGACAATATATATGATATACAATATCTATGATACGTTTAAGGTAGTTCCCATTAGGATCTGATCAAATCACTTCTTGAAGACTAGTAGATTGGTACGAAATCAAACATACGTCTTTCATGTCACCGATTACATATCGATGCATGTTCCTAAGCAACCATCCCTAATTGTATTTGCTCTCCTTATCAACAATAGCATAAGCAAGCAGGAATATATGGTCAGCCTCATCAACCCCAATAGCAATAAATAACTTCTCGATATGCTTGTCACACAAATGTGTACCGTCAATTGATATCAAGGGATGACGATATTGAAACCCAAGAATGGAAGGTTTGAATGTCCAAAAAACTACACCGAGCACCATATCAACAGTGTTTCGTTCTGGATCATGTCTCTTTTTAACAATGGTTTCTTCGATTAATGCTTAAAGGGCAGCCATATGGCGAGGCAACTATTAAAAATATTTGAGCCAATCACCATACACCATTATCATTGCTGTCTTTTTTCCCTCGATGTTTATTTGCAGTTGATGTTCACATTCAAGCCCCCTTTACAAATTCTGAAACATCTTGTATTCCAAAGTTCACATTCTGACTAATGTGTTTTCTAATAATTCTCTCAACTATGTTTGAATCGACGTTCTAATGATATGTTGTGATGTTTGCATTCGTGCAGCTATAATAGTCGTAAAATATGCCAATCTTTCAGTAATTATGCTTTTGTCTCAAACTTGCTCGAAGTGGCTATTGACAATGTTATGTCTTCTAATTTACGAATCTAACAAACCAAATTTCTGGCTAACTAGACACCCTTTGTAGAACCAATTTTGTTTCATGTACCATAATTGCATAGCATATTTCATCTCTTCTTTGGTTTTGAATAACATATTCAACTCTAATTTATTTGGTCTACTTTCCTTCTATCGCTGTTCTATAATCCCACCTTGTCCATAAAACACAGTGACTTCTAGCCAGCAACAATCTTCAAGAAATAGAACATTCGCATCTAGATGAGCTACTGTTACTACATACTTCTCTAGTTTGTTTGTTTCCTCTTCAAAGTACTCTAAAAAACTTTTCTTCATCGTTCTTGCTCTCCTCATCGTCTTCAATATAGTCGTCGTTAACATTGTCATCGTCGTTTTCTCCAGTAGCAGGACTTTCCACCAGTGTCTGCCACGAGTTGTACCCTCCTACGTTACTCACAGATGTCCCAACAATATCAACACAATAACTATGTCATTTTTCAAGCCGCAGTGCCAACGTTTGATGGATTTATTGATGAGACATCACAAGCGCTCACATAAATCTAAAATATGAGAAGCACTGTAAAAGTATCGCAGTTATCAATGAAGGGATACGGCACATCAGATCAATCGTTTCTACATTTACGTTTAATATGAGTCTTGTTTTAACTTGTTAGAGAAACTCCAATTATGATATGCTACGCGGAATCCTCATCATTTTGTTGGATTCATATCATACACAATTCTATTGCTTAATGGCATAGCTTTACTTCCAAAATACAACAATGTTTAACCAGGTGTAGATGTCATCTAATTGATTGGATAGGTTGCGAAGATATTTTTTTGAAAATAATATGAGGTGTTTTGGGTTAGAAAAACATGCGTGCACAAAACATTTTTGACAGAACCGTATGTCACAAGACGTCATTGTCAAAACTTTATTTGTATGGCACGTCACGAATTTGACAAAATTGTCCTGTGTACAATTAGGTTTTTCTCCAAGTGTCTGATAAAAGTAAGTTTTCTTGTTAAAACTACTATATGTTGTATATATTAGCTAGAGAAAAAAGGATACTAGAAAAATTACACCAAGAAAATTAATATAAATCACTGGATAATAAACGGATTGTTGGTTACATACTTTGACATAAATTCTAATAGGGAGTGGTTCAGTTTTTTCCCCTTTCAACAAGATAAGGGCTTTTAATAAGGAGAAATTGTAGATTGAAAAGAGTATACGATCACAACACATATGCATACAGGGACGTAAAAAAACGTACGAAGGTTATCAAAATAAATTTTATACATTTATGTTTCAAATTAATCGAGAGAAGAAAATGCAAATTAAACTATTCGACTTGAGGTTACTATTGTCAACAAATTTTAACAAATAAATCTCATTAGTGCATTTGTTGGAGAGTGTCACCACAGAGGAGGGGTGGGGGTGGTGTTGCCGATGAACGTAGTTTAGGGGGTTTTATGCGGAATGGGACCCGTTCATCTGTAGATGAACATGACCTGACCTCATTCAACATTACGCTTTAGGGAAAATCACCTTTCATGTTACACTCAGGAATTTTCGAACTAGCCGCTACGCATTAATTTAAAATTAACGTAGCCGTGAGTGTAACGACCCTTTGAAATTAAATTAATTGTATTGTATCGTGTGCATTAAGTAATTCCATAACTCTATATTGGAATATTGTTATATATATTAAGTAGAAATAAAAGATAATCAAAAAAAGATAAAATAATAAAAAGGACAAATAATAAATGAATAACCTGGTAACTGAAAGTGAGGTAATAATAATAAATAAATAAATAAAAGAAAAAAAAGGGAAAGACGTGATTGTTTGGGGGGGGGGGGGGGGGAGTTAATGGCCTCCCAAATTTCGCTCAAATAGAAAGGATAAAGGCAAGGGGGCTGGCGGTTAGTAAAGGGCAGGGAATAAATAAAAAAAAGGAAAAGAGGGGAACGCTGAGTGAAGGGGAGACAGCGGCTGGAGGAAAAGGAAATGGAGAGGAAAAGAGAAGAAGAAGGGAAGGGAGAAGGGGTATCACGTCGTTCCAACCCATTTGGTAATCGTATAATTGGGTAATTGTCTACAACTAGGTAGGTTCCCGTTTCCCCCTCCAATTGATACAAATTCAAGCATGTTTTGGTGGTATTCTAAGTGTTTTTGTTGTTTTAACTGTTGAATTTGATAGCATGTTGTTCAATCTGTGAAAAGCATGAAATTTGGAATCTGTGGAATGCCTGAACTGTATTGTGTGACTTTGATTTGAATTAGGGAAAAATTTGATAATCAAAATATCACACCTTTAGTATATTTAGGGTCTTTAGTCCTTGTTTTGACCTTAGAATAGGTTCCCATAGACCGGAAAAAGGCGAAAATATAGATCGGGGTCGAAAACGGCAGCCGGAGGCCACCGGTGCGCCACAAGTGCCGCCAGAAGCAGCCGTGCGTGGCCGCCACGCGCGCGCAGGGGTTGCACGCGCCTCTGGCATCTCTGCGCTGGGAATCCGGATTTAAAAAAAAAGGTTAAGGTAAAAGGGGCCGAAGCCCGGACTACTGGACAGGCCAGCCCTTAACGGGCCGGCTGCACTTGCACCAGGCTTGCCCCAATTTCTGAAGAATATAAAAAAAGGGTGGCGGCTTAGCGGACCGGGCCGAAAGGCCAACGGACCGAGCCATCTGTCAGCCGGCCTAATAACATCCGAAAAAAAGATACAGCAGGCCATACCTTGGCGGGCTGGGCCGACAGAGCGAGTGGACCAGGGCTGGCAAACGAGGCCAGCCCAATTGCTGTAGTACCTATTAATTTCTGAATTCTGGAATTTTTATGATTGTTATTTAATTAAATAAAAATAATAATAATTATAAGAAAAATATAAATAAATATCAAAAAATTATAAATAAATTTCAGAAATTATAAAATGCTGAAATTAAATTATTTCCATTAAATTTTGATAATTTTGATAATTTATTTAATTTGGATAATTGGGTAATAAATAGAAATAAATTAGGGAAAAATGAGGAAAAATATAGAAAATGCACAATAAAGGTATACAAGCCATGAAAAAATAAGTTTAACATCAAACAACATTAAATCATTACTCGGATAATAAATGAACCTAGATTTGAGTGTCGGAGGATGGTGAGGATGGTCCAGGGCCTCAGGCGATCATTAAGTGAACCTAGAATTGAGTGTCGGAGGATAGTGAGGATGGGCCAGGGGCCTTAGGCGATTGTGTTTTTGTATTCATGGCGCGTGCATTGCATTATGGCAGGTCGTGACATACGGGTCACGGGCGCTTAGGATGGTGTACGGTGGCGGGGCCAAGCACACTCAGGATTGTGTATGGTGGCGCGGACACAAACACTCAGTATGGTGACTGTGGGTGGGTACAACCCACAGCCACTCAGTAGGACCAGGGTTCATGCATTGCACGTGGAGATATGGGCATTTTGTTTGACATGACTTTGTTGCGTGAGACATGCATAGTAGGACATGCATCACGATGTTGCGCATTCTGTATCTGGAGTGAATTACCTTCCGTATTCTTTCATTTGCTTATGTGATATCATGTTATGTGCTATGTGTTATATCATTTTGTATGCTCATCTTGTACTAGTTGGGGGCAGGTGCCTACTGGGTGATTTTCCGTCACTCACCCCTACTCCCCCCTCCCCACCAGGTGAGCATGAGGAAGTGTACGACTATATCTCTGCTGAGGACGGGGTTGACACAGTAGTACGGGCAGCCTGACGGTCGCACCTAGGATACGAGGAGACTTTGCGACTGTCCATTATTAGTTCATTGGGGTTTCCATCAGACATCCTCTTGTTTAGTTCGATAGACTCTAGATGTAAGCACGTTGATGTTATTGTCATATCTTATTTATTATTCTACTGAGGATTCTCTTCTATTCAAGTAATTTAATGTTATGGTAATTCGTTTCTACGAGAAAAAAATTTCTACGTCTTCTCGGACATGTTGGGAATTGATTCGACGCCTTGTATTCTCCTTAGCAAGATACGGCGGATGCACTGCTCCCGACGCTAGGGTTTGGAAGCGGGGCACTACAGGTGGTATCAGAGCCGAGGCTTCAGATCCGCCTCGGAAACGCAGGATTAACTAGATCATCTAGACATAAGCTATGATCTTTACATAAGAATAACGATTATACCCCTAATAAATGAAGTAGACCTAAGTTATGATTGGGGTAAGGGAGGTGTGTGTCGTTGGTGAGCTTTCTCTATTTAATTACCGTTGTACCCCTGAACTTTCGCGTGAACCCCATAAATGCTCAAATCTCCCTATTACTCTCGTCAATCAGAATTCTCGTCAAGGTTCTCATGAAAGCCAAGAAAATACCATCGTGTCGTGAACGATCTGGCAATGGAGGCAACTGTGGTTATGGTAACGATCACCAGGATCAGGGGTCATCCTCCAGGCATCGGCCAACATCATGGCCACCACTTTGGCGCAGCAGCGACTGTAGACTATGCAATGCCAGTAGCAGTTGAACTAGCGTCTTCTGCCGTTGACGCCAATGGATATGAGATTCTACTACATGGAAATGCAGGATGTTTTACAAGTGGGGCACTAAGCGGAGGCCGGCACCACCATCACAGCAGAATCAAGAACAGCATAAAGGGAAGCAAGGATCAGTGCCCATATCCACGTGAATGACTGATGCGGACATTGGAAAGGCTGGCGCATCGTAGCGCAGTTCAACCGCCGGCGACCAGGTATCAATGACTCATCATCAGTACAGATGATGTAATCATAGATAAATGATCAGAGTTGCGCAGCGGAAGCGTGGGTTTCTTAAGTCACGTAAGTTCGGAAGAGTGAACCTTAGTGGATCTTAAGAAGATTAAGGATATCGCTGAGTAGCCCTGACCGACCAAGGTGAATGAAGTAAGGAGTTTTCTTGGTGTGGCCAGCTGCTACATGGAATTCGTTTAAGAATTGTGTGGCCAGCTGTTACATGGAATTCGTTTAAGAATTTTCGTCGATACTGGTGTCCCTGAGCAGTTGGAAGCATAAGAAGGCAAAGTTCGAGTGGACAGTTTATATCAACAAAGCTTCGGTGAGCCAATAATAATAATAATAATAATAATAATAATAATAATAATAATAATAACAAAACTTAAACACAAGACCATAATACATAATGTTGCTAATTAACTAAATATACACGCACTGATTAACATAACATACTTTAACGACCTATTTCCACATATCAACCACATACTAGAACATTAACATACAAAATCGAGCATAATTACTCCAAGAGATATAATACAGTACAAAAAAAGAGAGAGATATCACATAACATAATGAACTATAAATATACAACGACATAAGTCAACAATATATATATATATACACGCACGCACACATATACATACATATACGTAAATATATACATATATACATATACATACAAAGCGACCAACACAAAAATATGAAGTAATAGGTAAAAGCTCACAATATATATATAATATGATAACAACGTAGGAGTAGCAAACGTATAAGAGATATACGATAAGTCAGGATTATATGTGCTAAATGATCACTATAAAAAAACGAACCCATGCCAGATAACCAACTTAGAAATTTATAAAAGTTAAGCTGTTAATATATATCGTGGGTTACTAATCCATAGAGTAATACATAATTACAAAAAAAAACACCCAGTCTTTTACAACAATAAAGAAGCAAATAGACAAACACAATTTGTTACAACATCAATGATTTAACGCAAATAAAACGATTAAACAAAAAACATACAAATAGATACATGAAACAAAAGTAACTACACGATGCTAAGTACATATGCACAAGTATACACACAACTGTTTCAATGAGCCCACAACATAAGTATTACAACAAAACAATAATAAACATCATAGTATATAATGACAGCAAACAATACAATTACAAAGAATACAATAACAAATACCTTGCATACAAAACATGAGTTACGAAATAGGCATACATTTACCGGTTTAAAAACAAATCATTAACACACAATTGAAGTAAAGCCTACTAATTACGAGTTAGGTACGACATAGTGTTACATGACAACATAGTGATAGATTAAAATGTATATAATTTAATAACAGAAAAACAGAAAAAAAATTTCATACTTGAGCACCCAAATAAATTATATATCGAAATTTCAGTGAAATCTATGCATTTATGAATTTTCTTCGGAATAATATGTATAACGACATTTATACAACAATAAGACAAGCAGTACAAAAAAATAATATATAGAGTATCGGTAACAAGAAAAATATATTATTAACAAATAATATAAGTACAAAAGAGAGATCACGATAAACAAAGACAAATGAACGCACATAGTGTGCATACCCCTTAAAAAAACTCAACTAACAAACAATATAAACATAATACACGTGACAAACAGCAGATAACGATGGTGAATTTATGAGCTACATATGATACATAAGTCATACATGCGTATGACATAAGGATACACAACATACTATATATTTATTTATACCAAACATGTTTAACAACTTAACAATTAAAACGACAACACATGTTAAAACTCGTGTATGCTGATATATAGTAGACGGAGCTACGTTGAGCATTGCATTTTATCCCCAACCCGATGAGCAGTCGGAGAGGACGATTCAGACTCTTGAGGACATATTGAGGACTTGCGCACTGGACTTCAGTGGAAACTGGGATGGTATGATCAAGTTGATCAAGTTTATTAACAACAACAGTTACCATAACGCCACCGGCATGGCAACATTTGAGGCGCTCTATGGACGAAAGTGTAGGTCTCTTGTCCATTAGGACGAAGTTGGAAAGCATACTATTATCGGTCCAGAACTGGGTGAGCAGACCAAGTAGAAGATAAGTTAATTCGAGAAAGGCTTAAGGTTGCCCAAGACAGAAGCAAGAGTTAAACAAATTCGAAGAGGCGTCCTTTGGAGTTTGCTTCCAGAGAAAAGGTTTACTTTAAGGTGTCACCTATAAAAAGTGTGGCACGTTTTGGTCTGAATGATAAGCCGAGGCCGCGGTACATTGAGCTTTATGAGATACTCGAAAAGATAGGTTCATTAGCTTACCGCTTGGCGTTACTTCCGAAGCTGACCCAAATGCACAGTGTATTCCATGCTTCTCAGCTAAGGAGGTACGTTTCAGACCCGAGTCATGTATTTGTCACGTAAGGATTAGACCGGAAGCGTCATATGTCATGTTCAAATCGTAGACCGTAAAGATCAGTAGCTGAAGAAGAATCATTCTGTATGTCAAGGCGCAATGGAGTAACCACAAGGAAAATGAAGCGACTGGGGAGTTGGAGGATCAGATACGTGAATGCTACATTTATCTCTTCGAATGAGATACGGCAAGTTTCGAGGACGAAACTTCTTGTAAGGAGGTTAGAATGTTACACTCAGGAATTTTTGAACTAGCCGCTACGCATTAATTTAAAGTTAACGTAGCCGTGAGTGTAACGACCCTTTGAAATTAAATTAATTGTATCGCATCGTATGCATTAAGTAATTTCATAACTCTATATTAGAGTATTGTTATATATATTAAGTAGAAATAAAAGATAATCAAAAAAAATAAAATAATAAAAAGGGAAAATAATAAATGAATGACCTGGTAACTGAAAGTGAGGTAAGAATAATAAATAAATAAATAAAAAAGAAAAAAAGGGAAAAAAAAGGGGGAAAGACGTGATTGTTTGGGGGGAGTTAATGGCCCCCCAAATGTCGCTCAAATAGAAAGGATAAAGGCCGAGCTGGCGGGCAGGGAATAAATAAAAAAAAGGAAAAAGAGGGGAACACTGAGTGAAGGGGAGACAGCAGCTAGAGGAAAAGGAAATGGAGAGGAAAAGAAAAGAAGAAGGGAAGGGAGAAGGGTATCACGGCGCTCCAACCCATTTGGTAATCATATTATTGGGTAATTGTCCGCAAGCAGGTAGGTTCTCTTTTTCTCCTCTAATTGGTACAAATTCAAGCATGTTTTGGTGGTATTCTAAGTGTTTTTGTTGTTTTAATTGTTGAATTTGATATCATGTTGTTCAATCTATGAAAAGCATGAAATTTGGAATCTGTGGAATGCCTGAACTGTATTGCGTGACTTTGATTTGATTTTAGAAAAGAATTTGATAATCAAAATATCACACCTTTAGTATATTTAGGGTCTTTAGTCCTTGTTTTCACATTAGAATAGGTTCCCACAGACAGGAAAAAGGCAAAAATATAGATCAGGGTCGAAAAAGGGTAGCCGGAGGCCGCTAATGCGCCGCACGCGCCGCCACGCATGCGCAGGGGTTGCACGTGCCTCTGGCGTCTCTGCGCTGGGAATCCGGATTTAAAAAAAAGGTTAAGGTAAAAGGGGTCGAAGCCCGGACGCAGTGGACAGGCCAGCCCTTAACGGGCCAGCTGCACTTGCACCAGGCTTGGCCCAATTTCTGAAAGATATAAGAAAAGAGCGGCGACTTAGCGGACCGGGCCGAATGGCCAACAGACCGGGCCAGCTGCCAGCCGGCCCAATAACCTCCAAAAAAAAAAAGATGCAGTAGGCCGGACCCTGGCAGGCCGGGCTGACAGAGCGAGTGGACCAGGGCTGGCGAACGAGGCCAGCCCAATTGCTGTAGAACCTATTAATTTTTGAATTCTAGAATTTGTATAATTGTTATTTAATTAAATAAAAATAGTAATAATTACAAGAAAAATATAAATAAATATCACAAAATTATAAATAAATTCCAGAAATTTTGCTGAAATTAAATTATTTCCATTAAATTTCGGTAATTATGATAATTTATTTAATTTGGATAATTAGGTAATAAATAGAAATAAATTAGGGAAAAATGAGAAAAAAATATAAAAAATGCACAATAAAGGTATACAAGCCATGGAAAAATAAGTTTAACATCAAACAACATTAAATCATTACTCGGATAATAAATGAACCTAGATTTGAGAGCCGGAGGATGGTGAGGATAGGCGAGGGGCCTCAGGCGATTATTAAGTGAACCTAGAATCGAGTGCCGGAGGATGGTGAGGATGGGCCAGGGGCCTCAGGCGATTATGGTTTTGCATTCATGGCATGTGCATTGCATTATGGCGGGTCGTGACGTACAGGTCACGGGTGCTTAGGATGGTGTACGGTGGCGGGGCCACGCACACTCAGGATGGTGTACAGTGGCGCGGCCACGCACACTCAGTATGGTGACTGTGGGTGGGTATGACCCACAGCCACTCAGTAGGACCTGGGTTCATGCATTGCACGGTGGAGATATCGGTATTTTATGTGACGTGACTTTGTTGCGTGTGACATGCATAGTAAAACATGCATCACGATGTTGCGCATTCTTTATCTGGAGTGAATTACCTTCCGTATTCTTTCATTTGCTTATGTGATATCATGCTATGTGCTATGTGCTATGTGTTATATCATTTTTGTATGCTCGTCTTGTTCTAGTTGGAGGAAGGTGCCTACTGGGTGATTTCCCGTCACTCACCCCTACTGCCCCCCCCCCCCCCACCAGGTGAGCACGAGGAAGTGTACGACTATATCTTTGCTGAGGACGGGGCTGACACGGTAGTACGGGCAGACTGACGGCCGCACCTAGGATACGAGGGGACTTTGCGAATGTCCGTTATTAGTTCATTGGGTTTCCATCAGACATCCTCTTGTTTAGTTTGATAGACTTTAGATGTTAGTACGTTGACGTTATTGTCATGTCTTATTTATTCTTCTACTGAGGATT
This sequence comes from Eustoma russellianum, assembly GCA_036186865.1. Lineage (NCBI taxonomy): Eukaryota > Viridiplantae > Streptophyta > Magnoliopsida > Gentianales > Gentianaceae > Eustoma > Eustoma russellianum. The sequence continues at coordinate 30,740,756 of AP025040.1, forward strand.
CCCTTCTATTCAAGTAATTTAATGTTATGGTAATTCATTTCTGCGAGAAAACATTTCTACGTCTTCTCGGACATGTTGGGAATTGATTCGACGCCTTGTATTCTCCTTAGCGAGATACGGCGGGTGCACTGCTCCCGATGCTAGAGTTCGGAAGCGGGGCGCTACAGTTTGCCCCCCTTTGCTTTGGCTATTCGTTCGATTGGCTCCTAGTGTTTAAATTTACATACTTAACCCTCTGTGCTTTTGGATTGATGAGAAAATGGCATTTTTGTATATTTTTGTCGCCGGAATTGCTGTAAAGACACAAATGCCCCTCTCATTAAATTATTATTCTTCTTTTTCCATGCTAAATGTGTCAAAAATGATCTATGGCCTGAATAAACTTTCAAAAACAGATTCTGCTGAAAATTATCACATGAGAAGAAGCTTTACAATTGAAGAGTACAACGGAAAATGTGAACGTTATGTTCACCAAAAGAAGCTTTCTTGTAGGATGATTTCTTGGAAGGAAATCATCCTTCCATACCTTTCTATAGTCTCTCCTCCCATCTCCGCCAACTCTCCACCATCTAGTCTCCCTTTGGCACTGGATAAATTGCAAGCTATGTAAATGCTTTTGCTCAGAAGACAATTGCCGATGCTCAACACTGCTGGCATTGTCAAAGTTGACTGAATTGGTAAAGCTGCACATCGCAGTTGGCTTTGTACTCGGATCAAAAGTTTTTACATCTTTGTTTGATGAAGTGGAGATATCTGCCGGAAAACCATCTTTCCTGATAAGCTCATCTGAACTCTTGTCTTCACCTGTATTAAAGCATTCGTTGAGATGTGAACTGTGGGCCACATTGCTGCAAAACATGATCTTCACCAAAACATGAAAAAGAAAATTTGAGAATATGAATGTTCAAAGCTCAAAATATTGACAGATCAAACTAGATGATAAATTAGATCTGCAATCGAAAGTTGTAGTTTTGAAAGACAAGTAGTAATGATGTATACTTCCACCATTCCTCTTTCCCATAACCTCCATGAAATTAAAGGTTTTAGAATATTCAGTTTTAAGTATAGGATTAAAATCAGAGAGCATCAAATCCAGGTGCAAATGTATATGATGCTCTGCAACTGAATCTGCGAAGAAATTGCTCCTTGAGAGTTGGATCTACTACTAAAATGATTTTGTTAGAGGGTGATAAATTAAAAACATAGCCATTTTACATCAAGTTGAAAACGTGCTTGTTATTTAAAAAAAAAATTATGCTAACTTTTGAATGACGCTTATAAATCAGTAGAGATGCATAAACTTCTCAGCCAAAAAACCGTTTGCCATCAACTGATCTGCTAGCGACTTCCACCAGTTCACCGTCAATAGGATCCATCGCGATGTTGGGACAGCAACAACTTAGTGGTTCTTTTTTTAACAGGAGTTTTGATTACAATAAGGATAGAGATCAAAAGAAGAGGAAAAAGATCATCATCATGATGATACTTCTCAGAAGGCTGTCCATAAAGAGGGGTATATTTGTCCATGATTAAGCAATATTAATTTATTGTTATGGCCCGCACCCTCCGTAGAATAATTAAAGGATAAAAAAAATTAATTGAGATAAGTGACAATTAATGGTAATGAATTGAGAATTAAAATTCCAGATTTATTAGTATTTATTGATGGAATAAATATTAGAATTAATTAGTATTTAATTTAGAATTAAATATTTGAATTTAAATATTAAGATAAATGGAAAATAGGATATAATTTAAAAACTCCAATTTCATCCCTACCCTTATCAAAACTGACAGAACGTCAGTTTCTGATTCATTTCATCAGAAACGTCGACGCCATTCTCTCCCCCTCTCCTTAGGCGGTTTCTCCATCTCTTGCAACCATATGGAAGGTTTTCGATTCGTTCTTCACTTGTTCTTAGGATTTTCTTCGAGTAATCACATGCAAGTAACTTTCTTATAGTTCTTACGATTTGCGAAAGAAAAAGGCCTATTTTTATATCAAAATGGATCACCATGCAGTAGTTTCTTTCCGTGAATCTATATGTGATTTATGTGTTTTGGTTTTGAGTTTTTGCCACTATACGTTGAACATCGTTTGTTGTTGTTGTCGATTTGGTGGAATCTTGCAAATCCCAATCCCTTGAACCCTCTCTTTGTTGCTATTTTCGATTGAGGGGAGAAGAGAGTGAAAGGTAGGATTTTTGAGTTTGTTTTGGTGGATTAATTGAGTGTTGGGCTTGAATCTTTGATTGGTATGTGTGTAGTGTTTCATTTGTAGTTTAAGCATGAGATTATAGCAGGAATTAGGCCTGGATTGATTGGGATGAAGTTTGGGATCAATTAGAGTTATGGTTATGCAGTTTCTGCAGAAATCGCAGAGTTTCTTTTCTGGAATCGTAGACATGGATCGATCGATGTGAGGGTATGAAGTACTTCGATCGATTGATGTAGGGTATGATGTGAGGCATAAAGTATTCTGATGGACATCGATCGATCGATGTGAGGGTATGAAGCACTTTGATCGATCGATGTAGGGTATGATGTGAGGCAGAAAGTATTCTGATGGACATCGATCGATCGATGTGAGGGTATGAAGTACTTCGATCGATCGATGTAGGGTATGATGTAAGACAGAAAGGATGGACATCGATCGATCGATGTGAGGGTATGAAGTGACATCGATCGATCGATGTAGGGGATGATGTTATACAGTTTTGTGGGGAAATAGAGGAAGGAAAAGGGAAGCTAGAGGGCCAATTTGGGGGACACTAGAGGCTTCTTAGGACCTGATTGAGGTAGTGTAAGCCTTTGGAACACAACTTAGGATGGTGAATCAACGGTGAGGACTTCGTGGGGTATTTGAATTGAACTTCAACGTGAATGATCTAAGGGGTTAAGGATGAACGCTTGAGGCTTCGATAGGGTTCAAATGGAACGTGTGAGGAGGGTCTGCTCCATTCCTTGTATCCTTGGTATGAACGTTTGTGTGAGGTAGGCTTGAGTATGTGATGATACGCATGAATGTGTGAATGTGATGGGCCTCGAGTGATTGAAGGATGAGAAGTTGTGCATTCTTGCATCATGGTACTTGCATTTGCATTATGATTTGACAAGAGCTGTGCCTCGGCACAGGGTATAAAGTTTACGAAATGAGCTGTGATGCGTTACAGGGTATAAAGACAAGTTGTAACCATCACAGGGTATAAAGTGAGCTGTAATGTGACACAGTGTATAAAGACAAGCTGTGGCACATTACAGGGTATAAGGTTAAGCTGTGGTGCGTCACAGGGTATAAAGACAAGATGTGGCCCACCACAGGGTATAAAGTTATGTGACCGGACATTGTGACATGCATAGCATCGTTTTGAAAAGAGAAGCATGATCATTTGGGTTCGTGTAGTGTAGTGCATATTTTGAACTGTCATGCATCATGAGAGTCGTTATGGTATGATTGATGTGGAAGTGAATTCGTTATTGAACTGTTTGTTACTTATATGTTCTTGTCCTTTGTTTTCTGTAGTGCTAGCAACTTATGATTTTTAAATTATACAAGACATGTGCCTTATCCACCCTTGATGTAGATATTACTCATGTCTTGCCATGTGTGATCCCGTATATCTTATAAGCGGGTTACTTGCTAGCGTTTTTCGCTAAGAGTTCTACTCGTTGTCTTGCAGATAAGGCTGAGTATGACATGATATTCATAGAAGACGACGCCGTGTGGGCTGACTGGGATGCTTAAAGTTCCTATTGTGAATTGTTTAGACTGTTTCTTATTATCTTAGCTTTCTTTCATTTGCTTGAGGATTTAGTTGGCTACTACCATGAACAATCTTTTGTAAACACACTACATCTTGAAGTACGAATTTGATGGTTTAGATTTTATTTTGCACGTGTCTCCGTGCTTATTCTCTTACATCATTGATGATGTGTATTTGAGAGATGAGACGTCTTGTAGTCTTCTCAGTAAGCTACGACGGGTGCACCGGTTCGGATCCGCTGTCCGGATCGGGGCGCTACTGTCATACCCCGTGACTTTTAAGCGCAACTTTCAATACTTAGAGGTCAACCTTAAATGCAACTTAATTAATTTTGTAGGTTATGAGACTTAGTTACATAAAACATAGAAGAACAAGAGAAAGGGGTTAAAAGTAGGATTAAAGGTAATTAGGGGAAATTACTAAAATGGTCCCTACTAAGAGATAGGGGAGTTACACAACACTTAGTATAACTCCCCATCAGCCTATAGGGGGCGGTTAAAACAGAGAAAAAGGAGAGAAAAACTGCAGGAGAAAAGAGAAGGAGAAAGGAGAGGAAGAAGAAGAAGAGAAAAAGGAAAAGGAAGGAAGAAGGCCAATCTAGGTGCGATCTTTGCTGAAATTCTGCAGTAAATCCGTAAGATTAACTAGAAACCAAGGCAAGTAATCTTTCTATACGCTTTACGCAAGTTTCGATACTTTAGGCCCTATGTTCTTACAAAGAGAAAACTTGGATCACACATTGGTAGTTTTGATTTGTCTATGCTAAATGCTTTACTATACATGTAATTGTTGTTGTTGATTGAGTAAAGTTATGTTCTTTGGGCCAATATCTGAAAATGGTTATGTTGTGATCCTTGTTGTTAAATATACCCACAAGAGTGTTATACGTGATATGTTCATTATTCTTGTATAAGTTCTTAGGTTTGGTAAGTACACCTTAGATGCTTTGAGTGTGTTTGCAGGGAGTGGAAGGATGAATGTTGACATTGTTGTAATACTTGTTGGGTTGGAAGGTTTGAAGATATCTATTGAAGGTTGTGGGTGATAGAAGGATTAGGGTTGATATTAGTTTGCTTGTTTAAGAATCAAATCATGTTAGTTGTGTGTTAAGCATGATGAATCCAGGAGCTAAGATGGATCTTGAAGTGTTGAACATGAAAGGGTTGAAGAACAAAGGTGTTGGGTGGAAGTTATTGCAGAAAAACTGCAGTTTAGAACTGTCAGAACACTTCGAACACCTACATTAGGCGCTTCATGTCACATTAGGCGCCTAATGTAGGCGTTCAATGTCTCCTGGAACACCCCCGTACACTTCGAACACCTACATTAGGCGCTTTATGTCACATTAGGCGCTTCATGTAGGCGTTCAATGTATACGGCACATCCCCGAATACTTCGAACGCCTAGTATAGGCGCTCTATGTCACTTTAGGCGCCTCATGTGGCGTTCCAAGTATAATGGAAGTCTTTTTGACCCTTTAGGCGCCCTATGTATGCGTAGTAACCTTATACACTTCTTTTGAACATGAAATGCAATGGTACTTGAGGTGTAATTGAGGTATAGATGGTAAGTTTAATCAAGTAAGCATAAGATTGAATCCCAAATGAATAAGTGAGACGAATGGACATGGAAAGATACGAACATGGAGTGTTTGAGGTGCAAGACCGTATACTTGATATGTAAGATGTGTGTGTATGTGTGTTACATGTTTGATATGAAGTTACATGTGCATCCTGCATCATGACATGGACACTTGCATTGATTTGAGAATTGCTTTGCGAAAGAACATGAGTTTGCAAGAGAAGTTTAAAGTTTTCGAAAGACAAAATGGCTGTTGGTTGATCGCAGGGTATAAAAGTCACGCCTGCGAAAGCAGGGTATAAAAGCGTGACCTGTGAATCAACAGCAGGGTATAAAATATGTTATGGGGCCGTGGACCTATCAGCACGGAAAATAAAGTATTTTATGGGGCCGTGGACCTATCAGCACGGATATATGATGTATGTAATGGGGTCGTGGACCTTTCAGCACGGGGTATAAAGTTATATGCAATGCGGCCGTGGACCTCTCAGCACGGGGTATAAAGTTCTGTTTGCTGTGGACTGATCACCCACAGGGTATAAAGTTCTGCTACGCGAAGAATTTGATATGAAGTGTGATGAAATGTTTTGTGAAGTGACACGCATGACATGTTTATGAAAGAAGACATATGCATGGGTGTTGTGTGTGATTTTAAAGAAGTACATGCATCATGATACACAAAGCATAAGACTTGATATGCAAGAAACGTGGTTAGCTTATGACTTGTTTATATGATATGTTGTTTTAGTACATGTTCATTCTCGTATCCGTGTATCATTTATGTGTCTTATCTGTTTTGAGACATTCTTATAAAGATGCTACTTGCTAACCCGAGCACCTTATTTTGGGCAATGATTTATACACTGGTGACTCGTCGTGTGTGATCCCGTAAGGTGTATAGACGGGTTACTTGCTGGCGATAATTTCGCTAAGAACAGTTACTCTATTCCTTTTCAGGTGAGCCTGAATATGAGTTGATATTTATCAAAGACGATGGCGAGTGGGCTCAATAGGATGACGGACATGGGAATAGATAGATGCTGGACTATTTTCTTTAAGTTTGGAAACTCAGTGTTATAATGTTGTTCTGGAACTTATAATAGCTAGTTGAACAAACACCTTTTATTTCCGCTGCAATTTCTGGTTGTATTATTGACGATGAAGTTTTAAATTTTATGACGTTTCCGCTGATTTATCTTACGTCATAGATGATGTACGCTTGATCCGCTTTGACGCTTCGTAGTTCTCATAGTAGACTACGGCGGGTGCACTGGTTCCGATGACAGTGTCGGGCTGGGGCGCTACAGGTGGTATCAGAGACTAGGCTTCAGATCTATCTCGAAAACTTAGGTTCATGATCTTTTAGACACCTAAGTTATGATTCTCTCTTAAGGTTAATCTTTAGTTATAAGTGCTGATTTCTTTAGTGTTTAAGTATGATCTGGGTTGGGTGTGTGCGAGCGTGTTTATCATCTAATTTCGTATTAATAGTTGTACTACGTACCTCACCCATTCGTACGCATTCAAGCTTTCAGTAACCTCTTGTATTTACTGAATGCTAATGCAATGTTAACCTTTCAGAGAAAATGCCTCCAAGAAGAGAGAACGCAGGAAACTCTGGCAATGGACAGGAGAATCAGCCTCCACAAGTGGTTTTACCCCAGGTGCTCACTGACGCATTAACGGTGATTGCACAAGGGTTTGCTCAGCAGCATCAGCCTCCGCCTCCTCCACCGCCACAGCATAACATTCGATTCTTTTATGGAGAGATGAGAAAGATGAGGGTGCCGGAGTTTGGAGGATGTATTGATCCTGAGGAGGCTCAGCATTGGTTGGCTGAGGTGGAGAAATGTTTCCGGCTGGTGCAAGTACCGAATGAGATAAAGGTTGAGGTGGCCACACCCCTTCTAAGTGGCAAAGTTGGCGAATGGTGGAACGGAATGGTGTTGAGAATGACCCCACCAATCTCTTGGGCACAGTTTTGTGATGTTTTCCTAAAGTACTATGTACCGGAGACGGCGATATTGGATAAGATAAGAGCGTTTGACAGATTGGAGCAAGGAAGGATGACGGTGTCGGAGTATGCGGATCGTTTTCATGCCTTGGGGAAGTTTGCCCCTGCGATTATGTCTGATAATCGTCTTAAGATGACGAAGTTCGAGAGGGGTTTGGACTCAAGGATACAGTCGGCAATAGTGAACGCAGGAATGAAAACTTACGAGGACATGTTGGATGCATGTTTTCGGGTTGAGAGCGATTTCCGCAGAGTAGCGGCAAGAGCAGCTAGTGCTGGAGGGTCTGATAGAGGCAAGAGGCCAAGAGATGATGTGCGAGTTGGTGGAAGACCCGGACGTTGGGTCAAGATTCCGAAGAGAGGTCCGGTTGGGAATTTTCAGAGACTCCCACCCCAGAATTCGGTAGTTCAACAGGCTGTAGGAGTTTGTCCACACTGCAACAGGAACCACGTTGGAGAGTGTAGGAAAGTGGCTGGAGCATGCTTCCGATGCGGTCAAGTGGGTCACATGATTAGAGACTGTCCGGAGATGAAGAAAAATAATCCTGGAGAGGCGGCTCAGCAGCCGAGAGCAAAGCCATGAGCAAATGCCCGTGTACATCTCATGACGGACACAGATGTGCAGGAGGCTACCGATGTAGTAGCAGGTACCATTTGAATTAAGTTTAAATCATTAATGAATAAAGTGTTTATGTGCTTAACTTTTTGTATAAAACTTCATATGGTCTTAGGTGCGGTTTTAGTAAATAAGATACCTGCCAATGTACTCTTCGATAGTGGCGTAAGCCACTCCTTTGTAGCAAAAAGATTCACTAAGCACCTTGGTAGTTTGCCTGAATGGTTAGAAATTCCGTATCGTGTTCAAGCGGCCGGAGATCAGGTTATGGTTTCGTATCAGCAGTATCGAGATTGCGAGTTAGAGTTTGAAGGCCAAACGTTCTCCGCCACACTGATCCCTATTCAGATGTACGACTTTGATGTTATATTGGGAATGGACTGGTTGGCCAAGTATCACGCCAACATTGACTGTCGATTGAAGCAAGTGACAGTCAAGAGTGCTGAGATGGAAGAGGTAATGTTTCAAGGGGATTCGGGATGAAAGAAAGTACCCAAGAAGGTGTACGTGTCGGTTGCACAAGCGTGCAAGGCTTTAAGGAAAGGTGCTGAGGGATTTCTAGTGTATGCCATGGATGTTACTCAGGAGGTACCGTCTCTTGAGCAAATTCCAGTAGTCAACGAATTTCTTGATGTGTTTCCGGAAGATTTACCAGGAGTACCACCACCGAGGGAAGTGGAGTTCGAGATAAACTTGATTCCAGGAACAGAACCTATTTCTAAAGCTCCTTATAGAATGGCTCCGGCAGAATTGAGAGAGTTGAAGGAACAACTGCAGGAGTTATTGGACAAGAAGTTTATCCGTCCTAGTGTATCGCCCTGGGGAGCACCTGTTTTGTTTGTAAAGAAGAAAGATGGTAGCATGAGGCTTTGTATCGATTATAGAGAGTTGAATAAAGTTACCATCAAAAATAAGTATCTCCTTCCACGAATCGAGGATTTATTTGACCAGCTCAAAGGTGCCAAGATCTTCTCTAAAATCGATCTCCGATCAGGGTATCATCAGTTGCGAGTAAAGGCCGAGGACATTGCGAAGACAGCTTTCCGCACAAGATATGGACATTATGAGTTTTTAGTGATGCATTTGGATTAACAAATGCCCCTGCAGCTTTTATGGATCTTATGAATACCGTTTTTTGGGAACAGTTGGACATGTTTGTAGTGGTATTCATAGATGACATTCTGGTGTATTCTCCTGACGAGAAAACTCACACTGAGCATTTGAGAACCGTTCTAGGTATTTTGAGGCAGAAACAACTATATGCTAAGTTTAGCAAGTGTGAGTTTTGGTTAAGAAGTGTGGCTTTTCTGGGTCACGTGATATCGGAGGAGGGGATTGTTGTGGATCCAAAGAAGGTAGAAGCTATCACTGAATGGCCTAGACCTATGAATGTTACCGAAGTGCGAAGTTTCTTGGGTCTAGCGGGTTATTACCGGAAGTTTGTTGAAGGATTCTCAAGGATAGCCGTACTTCTCAGTCGCCTTACTCAAAAGAAGTCCAAGTTCGAGTGGACGGCGGAATGCGAGCAAAGTTTCACGGAGCTTAAGAAGAGATTAACGACAGCTCCAGTATTGGCTCAACCCTCCGGAACTGATGGGTTTGTGATTTATAGTGATGCGTCAAAGAACAGTTTAGGTACGTAAACTATAGTATAAGGTTATGATCTTGTATACCCATTAAGTGTAGACTAATATCTTGTTTGTAGGTTGTGTTTTAATGCAAAACGAACGAGTCATCGCATATGTCTCAAGACAGCTAAAGCCTTATGAGCAAAACTATCCCACACATGATCTTGAACTTGCCGAGGTTGTGTTCGCCTTGAAGATCTGGCGGCATTATTTGTATGGAGAGAAGTGTGCGGTATTCACGGATCATAAGAGTTTAAAGTATTTGTTCTCACAGAAGGAGTTAAATATGAGGCAGCGGAGATGGTTGGAGTTGCTAAAAGATTATGACCTGACAATCCATTATCACCCGGGAAAAGGCTAACAAGGTAGCCGACGCCTTAAGCAGGAAATCCAGCCATGCGAGGCAATCACCACTAGAGAGAGAGATTGAGGAATTTGGTTTGGATTTGGTGGAATCCACGATGAACGTCCTGACAGCTTTGACTATCACGCCAAGTTTGGTTGATCGGATAAAGGAGGCTCAGAAGAATGACAAGACCCTCAATGAAATAATGGAAAGGGTGAAACATAGTCAAGTTGAAGGATTTCGGACCAAAGAGGATGGAGCTTATGGTTTAGAGAAAGATTATGCGTACCTGATGTTGACGAACTTAGGAAGGAAGTGTTGCAAGAAGCTCACAACTCAAGGCTATCCATACACTCTGGTAGCACCAAGATGTATAGAGATCTCAAACAATATTATTGATGGTCCGGAATGAAACGACATGTCGCTGAATTTATTGAGAGGTGTTTGGTTTGTCAACAGGTCAAGGCAGAACACCAAAGGCCTGGTGGATTGTTGATGCCGTTGGAAATTCCGGAATGGAAATAGGAACATGTCACGATGGATTTCGCAGCTGGTTTACCAAAGACAAGAAGTGGGTATGACATGATTTGGGTCATCGTGGATCGTCTAACAAAGTCTGCCCATTTCCTACCCGTTTCAAGTGAAGCACCTCTTGACAAGCTAGTGAATGTATATATGGAGAATATTGTTAGCTTGCATGGTGTCCCAGTAAGTATAGTGTCCGATCGGGATTCACGGTTTACCTCTAAGTTTTGGACAGCATTCCAGAAAGCCATGGGTACGGAATTAAGGTTGAGTACAGTGTATCATCCCCAAACTGATGGACAGTCCAAGCGGACTATTCAAACCTTGGAAGATATGCTAAGAGCTTGCGTGTTGGATTTTAAAGGGAGTTGGGATGGAATGGTAAAGCTAATGGAGTTTTCTTATAACAATAGTTATCACAGCGTGATTGACATGGCTCCTTTTGAAGCTTTGTATGGAAGGAAATGTAGGTCTCCGGTTTATTGGGATGAAGTAGGCGTGAGGACTATCACCGGACCTGAGCTATTGGAGAAGACGCTAGAGAAGGTGAAAGTCATCCGGGAAAGACTCAAGACGGCTCAGGATCGCAATAAGAGTTGGGCAGATTCCAAACGACGACCATTGGAATTTGATGTGGGTGAAAAAGTTTATTTGAGAGTATCACCCACGAAGGGCGTTATGAGGTTTGGAGTCAAAGGCAAGCTAAGTCCTCGTTTTATTGGTCTTTATGAAATACTTGAGAAGGTGGGTGCCTTGGCATATAGGTTGGCATTACCTCCGGTGTTGGCGCAAGTTCACAATGTATTCCACGTGTCACAATTAAGAAAGTACGTGGCGGATCCAAGTCATGTACTTGAAGCTCAACCTTTGGAACTCAAGGACGATGTTGCATATGAGGAGATACCCGTGAAAATTGTAGACCGAAAGGATCAAGTGTTGAGGAAGCGAGTGATTCCGTATGTAAAGGTCCAGTGGAGCAATCACACGGAACGTGAAGCCACTTGGGAGCTCGAAGAACAAATGCGGGAGAAGTATCCTCAGCTCTTTGACTAAGGTACGTAAGTTTCGAGGACGAAACTTTTTGTAAGGGGGGTGGAATGTCATACCCCGTGACTTTTAAGCGCAACTTTCAATACTTAGAGGTCAACCTTAAATGCAACTTAATTAATTTTGTAGGTTATGAGACTTAGTTACATAAAACATAGAAGAACAAGAGAAAGGGGTTAAAAGTAGGATTAAAGGTAATTAGGGGAAATTACTAAAATGGTCCCTACTAAGAGATAGGGGAGTTACACAACACTTAGTATAACTCCCCATCAGCCTATAGGGGGCGGTTAAAACAGAGAAAAAGGAGAGAAAAACTGTAGGAGAAAAGAGAAGGAGAAAGGAGAGGAAGCAGAAGAAGAGAAGAAGGAAAAGGAAGGAAGAAGGCCAATCTAGGTGCAATCTTTGCTGAAATTCTACAGTAAATCCGTAAGATTAACTAGAAACCAAGGCAAGTAATCTTTCTATACGCTTTACGCAAGTTTCGATAATTTAGGCCCTATGTTCTTACAAAGAGAAAACTTGGATCACACATTGGTAGTTTTGATTTGTCTATGCTAAATGCTTTACTATACATGTAATTATTGTTGTTGATTGAGTAAAGTTATGTTCTTTGGGCCAATATCAGAAAATGGTTATGTTGTGATCCTTGTTGTTAAATATGACCACAAGAGTGTTATACGTGATATGTTCATTGTTCTTGTATAAGTTCTTAGGTTTGGTAAGTACACCTTAGATGCTTTGAGTGTGTTTGCAGGGAGTGGAAGGATGAATGTTGACATTGTTGTAATACTTGTTGGGTTGGAAGGTTTGAAGATATCTATTGAAGGTTGTGGGTGATAGAAGGATTAGGGTGGATATTAGTTTGCTTGTTTAAGAATCAAATCATGTTAGTTATGTGTTAAGCATGATGAATCCAGGAGCTAAGATGGATCTTGAAGTGTTGAACATGAAAGGGTTGAAGAAGAAAGGTGTTGGATGGAAGTTACTGCAGAAAAACTGCAGTTTAGAACTGTCAGAACACTTCGAACACCTACATTAGGCGCTTCATGTCACATTAGGCGCCTAATGTAGGCGTTCAATGTGTCCTGGAACACCCCCGTACACTTCGAACACCTACATTTGGCGCTTCATGTAGGCGTTCAATGTATACGACACATCCCCGAACACTTTGAATGCCTAGTATAGGCGCTCTATGTCACTTTAGGCGCCTCATGTGGCGTTCCAAGTATACTGGAAGTCTTTTTGACCCTTTAGGCGTCCTATGTATGCGTAGTAACCTTATACACTTCTTTTGAACATGAAATGCAAAGGTACTTGAGGTGTAATTGAGGTATAGATGGTAAGTTTAATCAAGTAAGTATAAGATTGAATCCCAAATGAATAAGTGAGACGAATGGACTAGGAAAGATACGAACATGGAGTGTTTGAGGTGCAAGACCGTATACTTGATATGTAAGATGTGTGTGTGCGTGTGTTACATGTTTGATATGAAGTTACATGTGCATCCTGCATCATGACATGGGCACTTGCATTGCTTTGAGAATTGCTTTGCGAAAGAACATGAGTTTGCAAGAGAATTTTAAAGTTTTCGAAAGACAAAATGGCTGCTGGTTGATCGCAGGGTATAAAAGTCACGCCTGCGAAAGCAGGGTATAAAAGCGTGACCTGTGAATCAACAACAGGGTAAAAATATGTTATGGGGCCGTGGACCTATCAGCACGGAAAATAAAGTATTTTATGGGGCCGTGGACCTATCAGCACGGATATATGATGTATGTAATGGGGTCGTGGACCTTTCAGCACGATAAAGTTCTGTTTGCTGTGGACTGATCACCCACAGGGTATGAAGTTCTGCTACGCGAATAATATGATATGAAGTGTGATGAAATGTTTTGTGAAGTGACACGCATGACATGTTTATGAAAGAAGACATATGCATGGGTGTTGTGTGTGATTTTAAAGAAGTACATGCATCATGATACACGAAGCATAAGACTTGATATGCAAGAAACGTGGTTAGCTTATGACTTGTTTATATGATATGTTGTTTTAGTACATGTTTATTCTCGTATCCGTGTATCATTTATGTGTCTTATCTGTTTTGAGATATTCTTATAAAGATGCTACTTGCTAACCCGAGCACCTTATTTTGGGCAATGATTTATACACTGGTGACTCGTCGTGTGTGATCCCGTAAGGTGTATAGACGGGTTACTTGCTGGCGATAATTTTGCTAAGAACAGTTACTCCATTCCTTTTCAGGTGAGCCTGAATATGAGTTGATATTTATCGAAGACGATGGCGAGTGGGCTCAATGGGATGACGGACATGGGAATAGATAGATGCTGGACTATTTTCTTTAAGTTTGGAAACTCAGTGTTATAATGTTGTTCTGGAACTTATAATAGCTAGTTGAACAAACACCTTTTATTTCCGCTGCAATTTCTGGTTGTATTATTGACGATGAAGTTTTAAATTTTATCACGTTTCCGCTGATTTATCTTACGTCATAGATGATGTACGCTTGATATGCTTTGACGCTTCGTAGTTCTCATAGTAGACTACGGCGGGTGCACTGGTTCCGATGACAGTGTCGGGCTGGGGCGCTACAGCTACAGATGGTATCAGAGCCTGGGTTTCAGATCTACCTCAGAGACCTAGGTTATATCATATAGAGTCTTAAGCTATGATCTTGACCCTAAGTTGATCCATAGGTCTAAGTATATGCTTTTAGATATAAGTTTGATTGGGTTGGGTGTGTGCGAGTGCGATAAAAATTTAATTAATCAGCTTTATTATTCTTTTGGTTTACGAGTTCCGTTCTGTACAACGCATATGGGCTTTCAAGATTATCCTTGGAATTACTAAATGCTAATAAGCGTTGATTTTGCAAACGATGCCTCCTAGAAGGGAAAACCAAGGAAACGGTGGCAACGGGAATGAAAACCCACAACCACCCCAGATGATCGTACCTCAGGCCCTATAACAGTGATAGCACAGGGTGTTGCTCAACAGCAGCAACAACAGCCCCTTCCGCCACCACCGCCTCAGCACGGTATCCGATACTATATTGGGGAGATGCGGAAGATGCATGCCCCCACCTTTGAAGGGACCATTGATCCAGAGGTGGCCGAGTTTTGGTTGGACGAAGTTGAAAAGTGCTTCAGGCTGGTGCAAGTGCCTGAAGAACTTAAGGTCGATGTGGCCACGCCTTTACTGAGTGGCAGAGCAAATGCCTGGTGGAATGGTATTCTGCCGAAGATGACTCCTCCTATCTTGTGGAGACAATTTGTTGAGGCCTACAAAGATTACTACGTGCCTGAAACTACCATTCTGGAGAAGATGAGGCAGTTTGATAAACTGGAACAGGACAGGATGTCCATTTCAGATTATGCTGACAGGTTCCACGCCTTGGGAAAGTTCACACCCATAGTGTTGGAAAACAACAGAATGAAGATGCTCAAGTTTGAGCAAGGTTTGAACCCCCGCATTCGGACTGCTATAGCGGGGTCTAGTCTGAAAACCTTCGAGGAGATGTTGGATGCCTGCTATCGAGTGGATAGTGACATGCGCAGGTCACAGCCTAGAGAGGCTCGTGACGACACAGGCAAAAGGCCCAGAGACGACAGGAGTGGAGGTAGACCCGGACGTTGGGTCAAGATTCCCCAAAAAGGCCAGACAAGACCGTTTCAGAGGGCACCACAGCAGAGTCAGCCTGATCGTCAGGCGCCCGGAGTGTGCCCACATTGTCAGAAAAAATCATGTTGGGGAATGTTGGAAGAGGACGGGAGCTTGCTTTAAATGTGGTAAGACGGACCACAGGATCAAGGATTGCCCCGAGTGGAAACAAAAGCCACAGGGAGAAGCAGGACCATCGCAGCAACAAAGGGGCAGGCCAAAACTCAACGCGAAGGTACATGTCATAACTGATGCTGAGGTACAGGAGAGCACTGATGTTGTGACAGGTGTGATTCTAGTTAATAAAGTGCCTGCAAACGTATTGTTTGATAGTGGAGTGAGTCACTCATTCATATCTAAGAAATTCACCAAAGGACTTGACCGTCTGCCCGAGTGGCTTGAGACCCCCTTCCGAGTGCAGGCAGCTGGTGATCAAGTACTAGTGTCACATCATCAGTATAAAGATTGTGAGTTGGAGTTGGATGAGAAGGTGTTTCCCTCCACCTTAGTCCCGATTGCGATGCGGGATTTTGATGTGATATTGGGCATGGATTGGTTGACTAAGTATCATGCCAACATCGACTGCAGAATTAAGCAAGCGACCGTTAAGGATTCCAAGATGAATGAGGTGACGGTTCAAGGAAATGTCAAGCTGACAAAGGCCTCCAAGAAAAATTTATTTGACGGCGGTTAAAGCTTTTAAGGCTTTGCAAAAGAGAGCAGAGGGATTTATGGTTTATGCTATGGATACTAAGCAAGAAACTCCCTCTATTGACCAGATTCCGGTAATCAACGAATTCAAAGACATATTTCCAGATGATTTGCCTGGAGTACCCCCATCAAGAGAAGTGGAGTTTGAAATCAACTTGATTCCTGGAACTGAGCCTATATCCAAGGCACCTTAGAGGATGGCCCCAGCTGAACTTAAGGAGTTAAAGGGTCAACTACAAGAGTTGTTAGACAAGAAGTTAGTTAGACCCAGTGTATCACCTTAGGAAGCCCTGTCATGTTTGTCAAGAAAGACCCAGTGTATCACCTTAGGAAGCCCTGTCATGTTTGTCAAGAAGAAAGATGGCAGTTTGAGATTGTGCATTGACTACAGAGAGCTGAACAAAATAACCATCAAGAATAAGTATCCACTGCCAAGGATCGAGGATTTATTTGACCAATTGAAAGGTGCCCGATGGTTTTCAAAGATCGACCTTCGTCAGGGGTACCATCAGTTGCTCGTGAAAGAAAGTGATGTTCCTAAAAATGCTTTCCGTACTTGATATGGGCATTATGAGTTTTTGGTGATGTCTTTTGGATTGACTAATGCCCCAGCAGCTTTTATGGACTTGATGAACACCGTGTTTCGAGAACAGTTGGATCAATTCGTGGTGGTGTTCATCGATGATATCTTGGTTTACTCCCCTGATGAACAATCCCATGAAGAACACCTAAGAGTGGTGTTGGAAATTTTGAGGCAACGGAAGCTTTATGCCAAATTCAGCAAGTGTGAATTTTGGCTAAGAAGTGTAGCCTTTCTCGGTCATGTAATTTCGGAGGACGGGATCTCAGTGGATCCTAAGAAGGTAGAAGCCATTACTGAATGGCCAAGACCTACTAATGTAACCGAAGTCAGAAGCTTCCTAGGCTTGGCAGGCTACTATGGGAAGTTTGTTGAAGGATTTTCGACAATAGCAGTTCCATTGAGTCGACTTACGCAGAAGAAGACTAAGTTTGAATGGACTGCTGAATGCGAGCAGAGCTTTTCTGAGCTCAAGAAGAGATTGATCACAGCCCCGGTGTTGGCACAATCCTCCGCACCGACGGTTTTGTGATTTACCGTGATTCGTCCAAGAAGGGACTAGGTATGTATATCATTACAACTAATACATTGTATATACATATGTCAGTCTTAAACTAACTTTCTGTTTATAGGTTGTGTTTTGATGCAAAATGGACGAGTTATCTCGTACGCGTCGAGACAGTTGAAGCCATATGAATAGAATTACCCGACTCATGATTTGGAGCTTGCAGCTGTAGTGTTTGCTCTTAAGATTTGGAGACACTATTTGTATGGAGAGAAATGTGCAGTGTTCACGGATCACAAGAGCCTGAAATATTTATTCTCACAGAAGGAGCTTAACATGAGACAAAGGAGATGGTTGGAATTACTTAAAGATTATGACCTAACCATCAATTATCATCCGGGTAAAGCAAATAGAGTGGTAGACGCGTTGAGCCAAAAATCTAGCCATGCAAGACAGTCTCCTTTAGAGCGCGAGATCGAAGAGTTTGGTCTAGATGTTATAGACTCAGTGGCGAATGTTCTTACAACTATGTCTATCAGTCCAGACTTGGTAGATAGAATTAAAGGAGCGCAGTATGAGGATGCGGCACTGAAGGAGATCTGCGGCAAATTGTCTACAAGACCAGTAAAAGATTTCCAGTTGAGAGAAGATGGAAGTCTATGGTTCCAGAATCGGTTATGCGTACCAGCTAATGATGAACATCGGAGAGAATTGCTTCGCGAAGCGCATAACTCAAGGATGTCTATTCACCCCGGAAGCACAAAAATGTACAAGGACCTCAAAATGAATTATTGGTGGATAGGGATGAAGAGAAGCATTGCAGAATATGTTGAGAGATGTTTAGTATGTCAACAAGTTAAAGCAGAACACCAACGACCTGGTGGTTTGATGAGGCCACTTGAAATTCCTGAATGGAAATGGAAACACGTGACAATGGACTTCGTGATAGGATCACCACGAACCCAAAGTGGTAATAACATGATTTGGGTTATTGTGGACCGTTTGACGAAGTCAACACACTTCCTACATATGCCGCACAATACCTCGTATGAGAAATTGGCGAACTTGTATGTGGACAACATTGTGAGTCTACATGGAGTTCCCATCAGCATTGTGTCGGACCGTGATTTCAGATTTACTTCTAAGTTTTGGATGGCGTTTCAAAAAGCGATGGGTACTGAGCTAATAATTGAGTACCGCTTATCATCCTCAGACGGATGGACAGTCGGAGAGGACCATCCAGACTTTAGAAGATATGTTGAGAGCTTGTGCACTGGATTTTAAAGGAAACTGGGATAGTATGCTGAAGCTGATGGAGTTCTCATACAATAATAGCCATCACAGTGCGATTGGCATGGCACCGTTTGAGGCTCTCTATGGACGCAAGTGCAGATCCCCGATTTGTTGGGACGAAGTTGGGGAAAGGACAATCACTGCACCAGAGTTGGTCGAACAAACAATTGGGAAAGTGAAGGTTATAAGAGAAAGGTTAAAGGTGGCCCAAGACCATAGCAAAAGTTGGGCAGATTCCAAAAGAAGGCCCATGGACTTTGAAATTGGTGAAAAGGTATATTTACGAGTCTCACCCACGAAAGGAGTTGCAAGATTTGGGTTGAAAGGCAAGCTAAGTCCTCGATATATTGGTCCATACGAGGTGCTTGGTAAAGTTGGTGAGAGAGCATATCGATTAGCTTTGCCTCCGAGTTTGTCGCAAGTCCATAACGTATTCCATGTGTCTCAACTGAGGAAATACATATCGGACTCGAGCCATGTCCTTGAGGCTCAACCGTTGGATGTTAGAGAAGATGTCACATATGAAGAACATCCAGTGAAGATTGTGGATAAGAAGGATCAAGTCCTACGCAAGCGCGTGATTCTGTATGTCAAAGTGCAATGGAGTAATCATACGGAGCGTGAAGCCACGTGGGAGCTTGAGGAGCAAATGAAGGAGTTATGTCCACATCTTTTCTAATAAGGTACGTCAGTTTCGAGAACGAAACATTTTATAAGGGGGATGGAATGTTATGCCCCGCACCCTCCGTAGAATAGTTAAAGGATAAAAGGAAATTAACTGAGATTAGTGACAATTAATGGTAATGAATTAAGAATTAAAATTCCAGATTTATTAGTATTTATTGAGGGAATAAATATTAGAATTAATTAGTATTTAATTTAAAATTAAATATTTGAATTTAAACATTTATGATAAATGTGAAATAGGATATAATTTAGAAACTCCAATTTCATCCCTACCCTTATCAAAACTGACAAAACGTCAGTTTCTGATTCATTTCATCAGAAACGTCGACGCCATTCTCTCCCCCTCTCCTAAGGCAGTTTCTCCATCTCTTGCAACCCTAGGGAAGATTTTCGATTCGTTCTTCACTTGTTCCTAGGATTTTCTTCGAGTAATCACAGGCAAGTAACTTTCTTATGAGTTCTTACGATTTGCGAAAGAAAAAGGCTTATTTGTATATCAAAATGGATCACCATGCAGTAGTTTCTTTCCGTGAATCTATATGTGATTTATGTGTTTTGGTTTTGAGTTTTGGCCACTATATGTTGAAAATCGTTTGTTGTTGTTGTCGATTTGGTGGAATCTTGCAAATCCCAATCCCTTGAACCCTCTCTTTGTTGCTATTTTCGGTTGAGGGGAGAGGAGAGTGAAAGGTAGGATTTTTGAGTTTGTTTTGGTGGATTAATTGAGTGTTAGGCTTGAATCTTTGATTGGTATGCGTGTAGTGTTTCATTTGTAGTTTAAGCATGAGATTATAGCAGGAATTAGGCCTGGATTGATTGGGATGAAGTTTGGGATCAATTGGAGTTATGGTTATGCAGTTTCTGCAGAAATCGCAGAGTTTCTTTTCTGGAATCGTAGACATCGATCGATCGATGTGAGGGTATGAAGTACTTCGATCGGTCGATGTAGGGTATGATGTGAGGCAGAAAATATTCTGTTGGACATCGATCGATCGATGTGAGGGTATGAAGTACTTTGATCGATCGATGTAGGGTATGATGTAAGACAGAAAGTTTTCTGATGGACATCGATCGATCGATGTGAGGGTATGAAGTGACATCGATCGATCGATGTAGGGGATGATGTTATACAATTTTGTGGGAAAATAGAGGAAGGAAAAGGGAAGCTAGAGGACCAATTTGGGGGGACACTAGAGGCTTCTTAGGACCTGATTGA
Source organism: Eustoma russellianum (assembly GCA_036186865.1). Taxonomy (NCBI): domain Eukaryota; kingdom Viridiplantae; phylum Streptophyta; class Magnoliopsida; order Gentianales; family Gentianaceae; genus Eustoma; species Eustoma russellianum. The sequence goes on from AP025040.1 coordinate 30,760,947, forward strand.
GGTAGTGTAAGCCTTGGGAACACGACTTAGGATGGTAAATCAACGGTGAGGACTTCGTGGGGTATTTGAATTGAACTTCAACGTGAATGATCTAAGGGGTTAAGGATAGACGCTTGAGGCTTCGATAGGGTTCAAATGGAACGTGTGAGGAGGGTCTGCTCTATTCATCATATCCTTGGTATGAACGTTTGTGTGAGGTAGGCTTAGTATGTGATGATACGCATGAATGTGTGAATGTGATGGGCCTCGAGTGATTGAAGGATGAGAAGTTGTGCATTCTTGCATCATGGCAATTGCATTTGCATTATGATTTGACAAGAGCGTGACACAGGGTATAAAGACAAGCTGTGGCACATTACAGGGTATAAAGTTAAGCTGTGGTGCGTCACAGGGTATAAAGACAAGCTGTGGCCCACCACAGGGTATAAAGTTATGTGACCGGACATTGTGACATGCATAGCATCGTTTTGAAAAGAGAAGCATGATCATTTGGGTTCGCGTAGTGTAGTGCATATTTTGAACTGTCATGCATCATGAGAGTCGTTATGGTATGATTGATTTGAAAGTGAATTCGTTATTGAACTGTTTGTTACTTATATGTTCTTGTCCTTTGTTTTCTGTGGTGCTAGCAACTTATGATTTTTAAATTATACAAGACATGTGCCCCATCCACCTTTGATGTAGATATTACTCATGTCTTGCCATGTGTGATCCCGTATGTCTTATAAGCGGGTTACTTGCTAGCGTTTTTCGCTTAGAGTTCTACTCGTTGTCTTGCAGATAAGGCTGAGTATGATATGATATTCATAGAAGACGACGGCGAGTGGGCTGAGTGGGATGCTTAAAGTTCCTATTGGGAATTATTTAGACTGTTTCTTATTATCTTAGCTTTCTTTCATTCGCTTGAGGATTTAGTTGGCTACTACCATGAACAATCTTTTGTAAACACACTACATCTTGATGTACGAATTTGATGGTTTAGATTTTATTTTGCACATGTCTCCGTGCTTATTCTCTTACGTCATTGATGATGTGTATTTGAGAGATGAGACGTCTTGTAGTCTTCTCAGTAGGCTACGACGGGTGCACCAGTTCGGATCCGCTGTCTGGGTCGGGGCGCTACAGTTATATTCTAAAATACCCACTTAACGGGCGCGTGTGCATCACGTCCGGTGACAAAAATTTACAAAAATGCTATTTTTTCATCAGTCCAAAAGCATAGGGGAGTTAAGTATGTAATCTTGAACACCAGGAGGGCAATCAAACGAATAGCCAAAATACAAGGGGGCAAAATGTGATTTTTCCTACGTTTTATGTTGTCTATCATTAATCTAGTTTTACCATCTTCTACTGCAATGTAATCAAACGATGGATCCGTCGCTATTTTCTATGAGTAGATCTAACCTCGTTTTCCGTTGCGTAAATGGAAGGTCATTGTTACACCCGTGCCTTGGGGTAAACAAAAGAAAAAGAAAAATAAATTAAATAAATAATAATTATAACATAAATCCTAAATTAAATAGGATTTGAAAAATATGATATACTTTACATGGAATCTAAATCCTATCCTAACTAAGATATTCTTAAAGCTTATCATACCGTTTAATTAACCCTAAACTAAACCCTATATATTTCTATAAGCCAGCCGCCTCCCTCACGCAAAAAAAAAAAGAAGAGAAAAAGGTGCAAGCGGCTGCACCCCTTCAATCTTCAGCGCCGTCATCAACTATTTTGATTTTCTTTGTTGCTTCTATCGGCCAAAGCAGCACAAAAAGGAAATAGAGGGTTTGTTTGGTCCAACATCTAATCCATTTTGTATATGGTATAGTATCGCAACCGATGTAAGTAATCTCCCTATACTTGCTTTTTTTTGTGAAAATTCTATATGTTTATGTTCGTAATAAAATTGGATCATGCATGAGTGTTATTGAATGCATAGTTGTATGAATTCTTTGTATATATTGTATATGAGTGATACAAATCGTATATGTTATACTTAATAATTGTGTGCGCTCTAAATATGTATATTTGTAGTGTTGATGGCCGAATTGGCTGAGTGACCAATGGCCCCTATATGTGCACGATGTATCTGTGTAAAATTGTTGTGGTATGTATGCATAATTATTTAATGCTATGAGTTAAACAAGGTGTTGCAACATTTTGATATTTTTGTATATCAAAACGTGAGGTGGAATGCAACATTTTAAAGGAATAGATTTTGAAAAGTTCGTGTGCTAAAATGTAACAATTTTAGAATTCATTCCATCTCAGATTCGACGGGCAATTGTTGTGGTACTTAATGATGTGGTACTCCTCAAATGGTTGCAACTTTCAGTAATAAAATAACAGGCCGTGTTTATGTATGTATATATGCGTATGTATGGATGTCGCATTTGAAAAAGTGCACTGGCCGAAATTTGATTACAAATGTTAGGAGGAAATTCGGCCAGTGGGTTAGTAGATTTGCATACATGCCATATTAATATAATATAAGCTATGTATGTTACATATATTTAATATAAATATAATAATAAAGATTGCACAGTGGCTATGTTCATATATGCATGAACGAAATTTCTGGCCATTAAATATAATATTTCAATAGTTTCGCAGTTGCAAATGTGTTGGATTTATAAAATTAAAAGTAAGGCATTGCTTTGGAAACTGGCCGAAAGGGCCAAATGTTTGAAAGTGCAATCTTTAATCATTTATATGAATATTGAAATTATATATATATATATATGTATATACATATATACATATATATATATACACACACATATATATATATAGATATAGATATATATATATATATATACACACATATAATAGAATGGCGATCACGTCAGGGCGACCTTGCTGACGGCGGCGGCATCATGCCGCCATCCTCATCTCGCTGCTATCGTTGGATATTCTCCAGCCCTCCTACGCGATTCTCCAGTTTTGATCATTCCTCGTTTATACGAAAGTTGCAATCTTCACCGCCAAATATTCCATTGGCAAGTTTTATGCTACGTCTCGATCATGGATCCGCAAAAGACCTACGCATCATTGTTCAAGCCACAATCACCACTTCTCCCTCCGCGCGAAATCACGAAATATAAAGGCGTTCCTGCAATCAAATTTACACGCGAGGAGGTATCCGCATTATCATCCACTTTTCACAATTGCCTGGTAGGCACTTTCTGGTATGGCCGGCCTAAATTGGATGCTATACGTAAATGTTTTGATAGGATCGGCTTTTCTGCTGCTGTAAAAATTACCTTGCTAGATCCAACTCATATCTTGCTGAATTTTGATGCTGAGATTGATTATTATCGTTGTTTTTCACGACGCACATGGACTGTCCTTGGATATCATATGAGGGTTACAAAGTGGACCTATGATTTTGATCCAAAGATTGATGTATCTATTGTTCCCGTTTGGATATCGCTGCCCGGCTTGCCGGTGTATTTACACAAGCAAGAAGCTTTATTTGAAATAGCACGCATGATAGGCACTCCATTACGTTCAGACGCTTCCACCATGGGTTTATTGCGGCCCTCAGTTGCTAGGATATGTATTGAGATAGATGTTTCGAAGGATCTCCCACAGAAATTATATATACAAAGTGATGATTATCATTTCTTTCAGCCAGTAGAATATGAAAATCTCCCGGGATACTGCAGTTCATGTCGTCTGCTAGGACACTCTACGTCTGCATGTAAAAAGGATATTATGCATGATGACAACCCTACGGAGCCTGTTCTCACACGTACCCACTCTAAGCAGATCTCTAAACCGGCACAAAGATGGACACCAATCAAACCAGCACCTCCACAAGAGCCACAGGTCCATCTGCATCCATCACCAATGCCTCCATTGTCTGATGGAAATCAACAACCCACAGTAGAAGTATTGGCAGCAAATCATAATCTACATCACAACATGCACCAACTGGAATCGGAGGATATTGACACAGTTATCAAGATTTCTGAACAACAAGACCTCACAAGACTCGTTTCTGCACCAGTGGACCCGCTTCCCCAACCAACGTATTCCTGTTCTCCACGCTCCGGCCATGCCTCAGATACAGAGGCAACTCATTTTGATACACTTGATGAAAATCCAGATTTTACTGATGCGGCACAAGATATATCAAAAAAGGATGCAACATACAATGCCATCTTGCCAGCCAGACCCATCAAGCCAAACACCTGTGCTGGATATTGTCGTCTATAATCAAAAACGTCACCGCACTAAGAAAAAAGATATGCCAAGACCTCCACCATCAGGAATTATAACGCAGTCCTCTTCAAACTTAGAGCCTACGTCTCCAAGATGAATTGCTTAACATGGAATATGAGGGGTTTGCGCACCTCCTATCAACGTGTGCAATATTTGGTGCGAAAGCATCACATTCACTTGCTAGTAATAATTGAACCAAAGTTGCCTGACACCAAAATGCAGTATTACAGACTAAAGCTAGGATTTGCCCAAGCTGTTTCTTCGTCGGATCATAATATCTGGTTTTTCTGGTCTCCGTCTCTACTGCACCAAGTTGACCTCAGACATGGGCATCGTTTCATATCATTCTGTTTTAAATGGATTCCTTCGGGACAGCATTTCTGGTTTACAGCGGTATATGGCCCACACACCATGCTGGCGCGTAGAGAAATGTGGGCATCTTTAGAGGAATTTTCACAAAACATTCAACATCCTTGGTTTATAGGGGGTGACTTTAACACATTTGCTTCCTTAGATGAACATCATGGCGCATCGGCACCTTCTGTACGTCAGACCACAGATTTTGCTCAGTGGATCAATGCATCTGGTCTGATGGAATTGCCCTATCAAGGATCAAAGTACACTTGGACAAACGGACGGGGAATGGGAAAGGTAAGTAGATGGCTGGATAGATTCCTATGTTCACCAACCTTTCGTGATTGGTTTGATACTCTTCTTGTTCAACATCTAAATCGTGCAACATCAGACCATGCGCCATTACTACTTACATGTCGCGATTCTACTATTTTGGGGCCACGATCTTTTCGGTTTTTAGATGTTTGGCTTACTCATCCGGACTTTCTGAAATTTGTTCAACACACATGGAACTCCTATCCTACAACGGGTGGTATGCGAGGACTTTATCGCAAGCTGCAGCAATTAAAATATGATCTGCGTCAATGGAACAAAACGATCTTTGGTAACATTTTTGATTCGGTTGCTGAAGCAGAATTGACAGCAATTCAGGCGGAGACAATATATGATGCTAACCCCACGGATATTAATCGTCAGAATTATCACCTGGCTAAAGCAAAAGTGCAGCTAGCTCAGTCTCGTGTATGTCAGTTTTGGCAGCAAAAGGCAAGAATAAACTAGATACGCGATGGAGACGCAAACACATCATATTTTCATAATATAGTCAAGGATAAACGGCTAAAGCAACGAATAAATCGGATTAAATCTGTCAATGGTTTAGAGTATGATCAAGACGCAGATACACAGGCTGAAGCAGTGTCATTTTATACAATGCTTTTTCAAGCGGAGCCCGTGGCACATACATCTGAAATCTTGCAGTATATCTCCCCACTGATCACGTCTGCATATAATGACATGTTGATTGCAATACCTCAACTTGTAGAAGTCAAACAAGCAGTATGGGACCTTAGTCCAACCAGCGTTGCAGGTCCGGACGGCTATAATGGTAGATTTTATAGAGCCTGTTGGGAGATTATACAAGCTGATGTTCTAAAAGCCGTACAAGAATTCTTTATTGGTATAAGAATACCCGTGGCCATGGCAGCATCATTAATCACGTTAATCCCAAAGGTACAAACACTAGAAACATTTGCAGACTTCCGGCCAATATGTCTCACAAATTTCATCTCCAAGGTAGTCACGCGACTCATCTCTTCGCGCCTAGCACCACTGCTACCTAAACTGATATCACCAGAGCAGTCTGGATTTATGCCTGGGAGGGGTATATCTGAACAGATTTTAATGGCAAAGGAAATGGTACATATACTGGATAAGCTGCAGAGGGGAGGTCGGGCAATCGTCACGCTAGATATGGCCAAAGCTTTTGATAGAGTAAGTTGGGACTATCTTCGACTTCTATTATTGAAAATGGGCTTTCATCCATTCTTTGTTCGTCTTGTGCTCAATAACCTGGCAGCCACAAAATGTTCGGTATTAATTAATGGCAAACCCAGCGGGTTTTTTAGTCCTGGCCGCGGGGTCAAGCAGGGAGACCCCTTGTCACCCATTTTGTTCATACTAGCTTCGGAAGGATTTAGTCGAGGTTTAAAGTCATTGACGGCTAATAACAGGATCTGTGGATTCAAGGATGGTAGAATAGCTACACTCTCTCACTTGGGTTATGCTAATGATTTACTCATTTTCTTAAGTGCAACATCAAGGAATTTGCGAAGATTCATTGATTTTCTACACATATATCAACAAGCTTCTGGACAGCAGGTAAACTTTAGAAAAAGCATGGTCATCGTCGGCAGCAATCAGAATGGACAGCAAATTGCAAACCTACTAGGTATGCGGCTCTCCACTTTGCCAATGAGATACCTCGGAGCACCAATACACAAAGGAATTTGTCGTAATCTTCACTGCGAAACTCTACTTCAACATTTTGACACACGACTACAGGGTTGGTCCGCGAAACTTTTAAATGCAGCAGGACGGCTCACTCTTATAAAATCTACTCTCTCATCCATTCCACCACATATAATAGCGGTGTCTAAACTGCCATCTAGCATTATAAAAGAGCTAGAGAAAAAGATGGCAAATTTCTTTTGTGCAGGCAAACATCACTGGAGATCTTGGCATGATCTATGTTTCCCTACATCAGAGGGTGGTCTGGGGGTTCAATCATTGCCTTCATTGCAACGTGCGTTTGACTGTAAAATTTGGTGGGTATATCAGCAAGGTTCAACACTTTGGGCATCATATATGCAACAAAAATATGGTAGGCGGAGTCATTACCATCCTTTAATATATGATTCTTCAGTCTGGAAGAGAATTTGCAAGGCACACGCGTTTTGCCAAGACAGAGTGGTGCACAAACACACATGGAACTCAGTGGCTTCCAGACCAAAACGGACAATTTACTCTTCGGACTGCGTATGAAGAATGCCGTCAGCGGAGGGCAGCTCTACGTAGCTGTAAATATATTTGGTGGCAAGGTATTCCTAATGCTTCTAATGTCTTCTTGTGGAAACTATATAATGGGGCATTACCATTACCAGAAAACTTGACGAAATTCTCGATTTCGCTACCTTCTCAATGCCCGTTTTGTCGCAACTCATCAAGTGACATCAATCATTTATTTGTTCACTGTCCGATGATTGCTTTGATTTGGCACACCTACAGCACGCTTATGGGTGGACCACGATACTCAGTACTCTCCTTTCGTTCTCATCTTATGCAATGGTGGCTGCAATCCTCTTCTTCGTCGATGCGAGGGCAGCTACATGTTGTTATTCCCTATGTAATCAGCTGGAACATATGGAAAGAATACGCAGGGATCACTTTTGGCCAGGAAACATATAGCTACCACCGACTGGGTGAGCGAATTCGCATGGATGTATACAGTTGGTGTGAAACGGTCTCTGGCAAGCGCTTTGCTTCCACATTACCAACTTTGGTGTCACTTGGTTTGTCTCCGCCTATGCGCTCACGTAGAATAATAATAGTACGATGGCATCCTCCGCCATCGAGCAGATTAAAACTGAATATCGATGCCTCGGCTGGAAGGACAAAAGCGACTGCATGAGCCATTCTGCGTAATTCTTCGGGTACATTGCAAGAGGCAATAACGTTTACACTGCCTAAATTAACGCCTTTGAGAGCAAAGTTGCAAGCTATACTATACTCGATCATCTATTTCTCTTGTAGTCATGCAGACCTTCTTATTGAGACAGACTGCATTTCCATAACGCATATGCTAGGCAATCGTGCCATACATACAGGAGACCTGGGAAAAGAACTGCACCAACTACGGACATTCTTGCACTTGACGAATTCTGCGTTATCTTACAGTCCACGGGAATCAAATTCTGTAGCACATCATCTTGCAGCGTACGCTATGCAAAACCCCAGTTTCAATCGCTTCACGGCTTTAAGAGACCTCCCACCAGTGGCTAGGGGCTGCCTTCTCACTGACTTCTCCACGCCATATTTACGAGATGGAAACAGCTAACTTCTACATAACTGCCTGTATCATCCTTATGATACAGGCAGTACGGGTACACTGCTCTATTTTTTATATCTCAGTTTCCTCTTGCTTAGCACCCTTTTTACGTAATGCATGTAACGGGCTGACAATGTTGCGAGGAACTTCTGCTATGGAGTATTATTATGCTGTCGTTTGGACTTTAATGATACTGCTCATCAACTCTGGATGGTTGGCTCGATGCTGCCTATCACGGACTACTCCATTTCATATTGGCGGGATGGACATGGCACACGTTCCTACAACTGCCTGTATCTCCTCTATGATACAGGCAGTACGGGTACACTACTCTTTTCTTTATATTTCATTCCCGTCATGTTTAACATCATTTTATCGACATGCATGTAATGGGCTGACAATGTTGCGAGGCACTTCCGCTATGGAGTATCCTGCTGTCCTATATTGGACTCTCATGCCTCGGCTCATCATCTTCGCGTTGTTGCCTGTATTCAGCAAGAATACAGGCAACGTCGGTATGTTCTTCTTCCGCATGCTTCCTCTTTCACAGCGGCTGTTTTTCAACAATTCTAATCCTGCCTTTTCGTTTGATTGCCGAATCACTCAAATTCGGATGAGGACCACCGATGGCACACACAGCAATGTACGTGGACATTCATTGAACCCGCAACACTGGCGTATACTAGTTCAAGAGAACTTTTATGCAGCACCATCCAGCACTAGCACTCCTTTTGTTATGTACCATTCATTATACCACCATCTTAATCATATAAATATGTACGCTTTTTCCTTAGCCAAGGTTTTATCCACAAGGATGGTTTTACTTGGCAAGGTTTTAATGCGGCATATCATATATGATTGGAGGTTGGACATTATATCTTTTTTGTACCCACGATTTTCATTCGATGACTTTATCATGTAATATGGTCTTTCTCCTCCACCATAAGTGAGGAGTCCTCTAATAAAATTCTGCCATTAAAAGAAAATATATATATATATACATATATATATATATATAGCATACAGATTATATGAATGTGTGTAGGTATGTATTAAGAAATTAAAATTATAGATTTCAAATGACAAGGGCCGAGAATTGATTTGTGAAAATATATTCTTGAACTGTTTTATTTGAAGAAATAAAGTAGTTGGCCGAAAGGTAAAAGACCATATTTTGAAATGCAATTTTTACTATATATAAGGAATATATATGTATAAATGATTATAATTCGAAATGGTTGAATGACCGAAAATGTTTTGGAATTTAGTGGTTTCGGCTAAGGACTGATGGGTATTGGTTATGGCTGATTTTGCTAAGTGTATGATTTTAGGCAGATTAAATTGGCGTATCAGTATCGATTTCAGGAAAAAAGTGGGCCGAGTGAAGAACCGTGTATGTATATACGTGTATATGCGCATGTATGGGCGTGAGCATATACATGTACATAGATATACGCGAGTGGTATTTATTTAGAAAATCGATATTGGAATTGGTATTCGAACTTTGATATTTGATACTTGGTTATTTGGTCTATTTGTGTTTGGATTATTTGGTGTCGTTGGGATTATTTGGTATTTGGAGGGCATTTTGGTTATTTTGGAATTTTGGACATCTGGAATTTTGTGCCTTTGACTTTGGATATTTGAACATTGCATATTTGCAAAATTGCATCATTGATTTTGGTTTGGACTAACCATAATTGGACTTTGTTGTGTACTTTGTTGGTTTATTTGCTATATTTGCTTTTGGATGTTAGGGGCAGAATTGAAAATTTACTTGCGAAGAGAAGCATGCTGGTACTTTGTGTTGTTATATATTTTTATCACACTTGCTTCTCCGTGTATGATACCATGGTAAGTATAGTGGGATTATTTGCTGAGCGACTTGTCGCTCAAACTACGCTTTGACATTTTTGCAGATAGACAGGTAATTGAGTTAGTACACCCGAGGATGATCAAGAATGGAGGTTTTAGGATTAAGGATATTCCGATGTGACCATTGATGATTTTCTGAGGAGGAGTTAGAGACTTTTGGATTTTCGGTTTAGTTTTAGACAGTTGAGACTTAGTAATTTTTTTATTTTGATTATTCTGCATTGTATTAGATCTTTACCTAGACTTTTGACATTCATTTATGATATTGATGATTTCGAGGATTTTTATTTTGACTTCCATTGACGTGTGTACGTTATGTCTTTGACATCTTGTATTCTCCTTAGCGAAATATGGCGGGTAAGTCGTTTAGAGTACTACGGCTCGGGACGGGTCGCTACAGGTGGTATCAGAGCATGGCTCTAGATCTACGGTGGAAACATAGATTTAGGCCATGATCTTAGAGATTAAGTTACAATTTTGTCCCAAAGTCATGTGTAGGTCCTGCAAGGCACCACTAGAAGGAGGGTTGAATAGTGGGTGCAGAAATTTTGGTTTTTAAAATTGTTTCAACCAAAAACCCAACTTCCGAAAACAATTTCTGTTTTCAGGACCTGTTTTGAAATGTTTTGAAAACTAGGTTACAGGTCTCCAAAAATTCTGAAATTTGGAGAGATCATAGTCTCAGATGTTCTGAGTATCTCCTAAAAATTTCAGATTAAAATTCAACCTTTAACCCCTTTAAAAATTGTTGGTGGTCAGATTGCGCAAATCTGCTAGAAACAGTAGTCTGATTTGAAAAATTAATTCCGATTAAACCGTGACTCCAAGTGCTCTGAAAATTTAATGACAAAACCCTTATTATGTTTATTTAATTGGGTTGAAACAGTTTTGAAAAATTCCTTTGGGAAGTTAGTCAAATACGTTCAAAGTCTTAACCTTTGCAAGCCTGAAAATCAGACTGCACTAGTCTCAGAATTTTTTACATTTGGATGACTTATACTTGTCCAAAAGGGTTGAAACTTGTGCCAAATAAACCTTAAAACATGTAGCTATGTTTCTGGATAGTTTTGTGATTTTTGAAGTTCGTTTACTATTTTTAAGAACATGATGAAAGTGATGTATTGTGTTGGAAACTGAAAGTAAGTGTTGAAAAGTAAATAACACAAGGAATTTTATATTGATTCGGTTAAATCAACCTACTCCAGTCTTCGAGGACACCTTCCTCGGTTATCACTAAACACAAAACAACAAACAACACCTTACCGCACAGGGTTGATGGAGTTACACACTAACTCTAACCCTTTACAAACCTTGTAAGTGATTACAACGATCACGAACACCACCACCTAGCGGATGCAAGATTGATCACACCTTGATCAATCTTTTACAACAATATAGAGTATATGGTGGTATATATGAAGCCTATTCAAGATATATGAATATGAATACAATAGGCTTTAAGAGAGAAGAAAGAAAGAAGTGTAGAAGAAGAGATAGGAAACATTTTTGCTCTTGAAAATTGTAAGACTTGTCTTGTATTTTGTTTGTTCTCCTTCTTCTCTTTTTATCAACATGTGGCCGCCCCCTCCTTCCTTTTCTTCCTCTTGAAAATTATCTTTTAAGTCCTTGGAAGAATATCTTGTATCATTGTGACATTCACTTGCTTACTTGGCAACTCCTCATTGGATGATCATTAAGGCCTTGCTTACTTGACACTCATTGATTGGATGAAAGTTGTCATTATTTGATGACTAGATAAATCTGAAAATAACACTTAAAAACATGTGCCAATTAGCCATAAAAATGTTGTAATAAGTCACATACTAAATTCCATACATTTTGCAAGACAATTCATCACCATTAAGCTCAAATTTCGGCCACCTTGAATGCTTCACATGCTGAAATTTCAGCATGTGTGATATTCACACAATATTCAAAAAATTTCCATGTTGGTATAGATTAATTCCTTGAAAATTGAAGAACCAAATATGCTGAATTTTTAAGACAAAAATTGGCCACATACATTCAACACATGCTGAAATTTTCAGCATGTGTGATATTTTAAATATCATCACAATATTTCCATACCATCTTCAAATTATTGCCATTTTATTTTCCAATCAATCCGTTTAATTCAAAGAAGTAAATATGGCACAAATAATAAGCAATTTTTGGCCAGCTCAAATTACACATGCTGAAATTTTCAGCGTGTGTTACAAATATGACATAGTTTGAAATATTACCTTGTGTAGCTCCCTCCTTTACGTCACCAACCTTGTATACTTCATTCTTGGCCAATCAAGATGACAAAAAAGCTCTGCATATGCTCCAACAAGATGATCTAGGCGTGTGCTATAGCTTGTACGTATGCTGAATTTTATTTTTGCAAACTTTGTAAAATAGTGCACAATAATTATACACATATGGTATATTCCAATCAGCCCTTAATTGATTTTTCTAGAACACTTTAGAATGTATAGAATATGTAAAAAGAGTCTAGATACATGTTATATGTCATGCCAAAAACGTTCCATGTGTCGTGTTCGTAGAAAACCGAATTTTCAACGTTTGTCGATTACCCGATTTTTCTCCGATTAAATTCCAACTTTTTGCACATGTTATATATATTATGTTAAACATAATATACATAAATTAAACTTTAATATTCAGCTCTCACGGCTGAGTAAAGTGGCGCCTTACATGTGCTAAAAATGTTGAATTTGAAATCTCCACAATTTGGCTTTAATTGGGGGTGATTTGTGTGTGCCAACATGAAATGATTTCATGGATGAATATAACACATAGACCAGAAATTTCTGGTCATTTTTTAATGTAAGGGCTAGCCATCTATATATGGCAAGTACGTGACATGTTGGCGAAGTTTCGGTATTCACCTGATATGACAATTTTTGGTTTAGAACCTTGTACCGTGTCGTAATAATTTTGTCATCACCATGACTTATATCATATGATATAAGAACTGAGTATACTCATAAATATGAGGTAAATATAGTGGTGTGATGTTAACGTACGTTCGTAAAATATATAAGGTGTCGGTAGTACGTTGGAATATATGTGTATGGTGCCTTTTTTTAAAAAAAAAATCTGAATATATATAAATATATATGCATAAGGCGTGTGATGTGAGAGGGAAGAAGACGACTTTCCATTCTTCAATTTGTTGCCTTTGTGCCTTTTCCAAATATGGACTACTTAGTTCATTTAACTAAGTACTTCACTTAATGAACTAGTTTAGTTCATTAATGGTGGCACCTGAAAATAGTTCAAATACAACAAATGCTCGCCATTTGATGTAAGCTTTAAAGCTTCATGGCTCGTTAGTACGACAACATTATTTATGAACTATATAAGGCAGGTTTCATGCAAAAACGTGTTAAGCCATAAAACGTGTCTTGCATTTTTTAGTATACGTTATTTAAATTATGCATTTTGTAATCACTCAAACCCCTTTTTCTCTATAATCTCCCTCTTTTGATGATTTACAAAATAACCTAAGTTCATGATTTAAATTTTGTCGCTCCCCCTCTAATCGTGCACAAATTCAAATTTCGAATTTTCTCCCACTTGATTTGTGCAATCAATCTCTCTCTCCCCCTTAAATCATGCATTCTTTCTTCCTTTATTTTGGAAAGACAATCAAAAGTGCATGTAAAGATGGAAAGAAATATCAAATCAGATTAGCAGAAATCATGCCTAATTTAGAACAAAGATTTTCATACGTGGCCTGATTTAGTGCTTTTGCGAAGATGTCAGCTACTTGTGCCTCAGTGCATACGTGATCTATGACAATATCACCATTATTTACGTGATCAAGAAGGAAGTGATAGTGTACTTCTATATGCTTTACCTTAGAATGTAGAACGGGGTTCTTAGATAAGTTTATGGCACTCATACTATCACAATAAATTAGAATTTCATTTACCGTAATCCCAAAGTTAGAAAGTTGTTGTTTTAGCCATAGTAATTGTGTGCAACAAAGACTAAATGCCATGTATTCAGCTTCAGTGGTGGATAACGCTACGGTTGCTTGCTTTTTAGAAAACCATAAAATAAGTGAATTTCCTATAAATTGACAAGTGTCATTCGTGCTTTTTCTATCTATTTTACATCCACCATAATCTTCGTCAGCATAGGCATGCAAGTTAAATTCACAATCTTTATCATACCAAATGCCTAAAGTGGGTGTGTGCTTAATATAGCGAAATATTCTTTTCACAGCATTATAATGAGATATTTTTTGTTGACTTTGAAAACGTGCACACATACATACACTGAACATGATATCAGGTCTACTAGCAGTAAGACAGAGCAAAGAGCCAATCATAGACCTATATAAAGCATTATCAAAGTCCTTACCATGTTCATCTTTATCTAGTTCAGTGATGACACTCATAGGGGTGGGGACGGTTTTAAATTCTCAAAATTGAAATTTTTAATCATATCATTTATATACTTAACTTGGCTTACATGCATACTTTTACTCATTTGTTTAATCTGCAAGCCAAGAAAGTAGTTCAATTCATCAACCATAGACATTTCAAATTCGGATTTCGTGCAAGTTTTGAAATCTTCAACAAGTTTATGAGAGGTGGAGCCGAAAATGATGTCATCGACATAAATTTGAATGATTAGTAAATCTGATTTATATTGTTTCAAAAATAGAGTGCTATCTATAGTGCCTCTTTTAAAACCATTTTCTAAGAGAAAAGTAGCAAAACGATTATACCATGCTCTAGGTGCTTGCTTTAACCCATATAGTGCCTTCTTTAGTTTGTACACGTGATCGGGGTGTTTCAAATCTTCAAAACCGGGTAGTTGTTTCATGTATACTTCTTCTTGTATAAATCCATTTAAAATGCACTTTTCACGTCCATTTGATAAAGTTTAAAACCTTTCATGCAAGCAATAGCAAGTAAAAGTCGTATGACTTCTAAACGTGCTACGGGTGCAAATGTTTCGTCATAATCTATTCCTTCTTCTTGATTATATCCTTGTGCTACAAGTCTTGTTTCTAACGACTTTTCCTTCTTCATTCATTTTATTTCTAAACACCCACTTTGTGCCTATTATAGTCTTATCTTGTGGTCGTGGGATTAAATCCCATACATCATTTCTTACAAATTGATTAAGTTCATCATGCATAACATCAATCCAAGAAGAATCACTCAAAACATCATGCACATTTTTAGGTTCAATTTCGGATATCATGGCATGAAATTGATTTATTTCATTCGGATTGATCATTCTACGTGGTCACACACCGTGAGTGATATCGCCTATAATGAGATCGTGTGGGTGATCTCTATGCCATCTTGGTTGATTATTTTCTACGTTCTCATGCATTTCTAAGTGATCATGCATTTCTAGTGTATCATGCTTGCCATCATCATCATCCAACACGGGTTTTAATTCAAAATAATCGTCATATTCTTTATCTTTATCAATTTCACCAAATTCATTAAACTTCACATGAATGGATTCTAGAATTTGCCTAGTGATGGGATCATAACATCTATATGCTTTTGAATTCACAGAATACCCAACAAAGATGCATTTAATTGATTTAGATTCAAACTTATCTAAATTATCTTTCGTATTTAAAACAAAGCATTTGCAACCAAACATACGAAAGTAATCAAGTTTAGGCATGCGATCATTTAATATCTCATAAGGCGTTTTGTTTATTTTCTTTCTAATAGACAACCGATTAACTATATAGCATACACAATTTATGGTTTCCGCCCACAAAAATCTAGGCAATTTATTTTCACATAACATGGTTCTAGTGATCTCTTGTAGTGTCCTATTCTTTCTTTCTACTACTCCATTTAATTGAGGAGTTCTAGGTGGCGAAAACTCGTGTTTGATTCCATTTTCTTCGCAAAATGCAATCATGTCCTTGTTTTTAAATTCACCGCCTCTATCGCTTCTAATCTTTTTCACATTTAAACTATATTGGTTTTCAAGTTGTTTTATTAGTTTTGCAATCTCAATGGCACTATCATCTTTATTTGCAAGAAATAAAGTCCAAGTATAACGAGAAAAATCATCAACAATCACACATGCATAATGACGTAGACCGAGACTCGTAGTGCGACTAAGACCAAACAAATCAATGTGTAATAATTCTAAAACTCTAGATGTGCTTATTTCATTTCTAGGTTTAAGTGGCTTGCGTGTTTGTTTACCTTTAATGCAAGATTCATACAACTTAAAGTTGTCTAAATCAAGTTTAGGCAATCTTCGTATTAGGTTTTTTCGTTGGAGTTTTTTAAGTGTAGAAATACCGATGTGTCCTAAACGTCTATGCCACAAGTTGACGTTAGGTTCATTTGACATAAAACACTTAACCTTAGCGTCTAACATGTCATCCATAGAAAGCTTAAAAATGTTTCCTTCCCTTTTTCCTTTTAACACTACTTCTCCATTTTTATTTATTATATTACAATATGGATGAGTAAACACACATCAAAACCGTTGTCAATAAATTGTGAGATGCTAAGAATATTATAGGATAAGTTGCTTACCAAAAAGACGTTGGAGATTTGAAGGGTGCTTGGGCTTCCGATTGTACCTTTTCCGATGATCCTTCCTTCATTATTGTCTCCAAAGGTCACGGATCCGCCTTTTGTGACCTTCTTCAACTTTGTGAACAAGCTTGGGTCACCCGTCATGTACCTCGAGCAACCACTGTCAAAGAACCATTTGATAGATGTATCTTTTGATGTGTGGGTTCCCTGCAATGTACAATAATAATTTAGGTACCCTTTTAATTTTGGGTCCTTACGAGTTAGTTATTCACCTCTTAGTAAAAGTACCTTTCGGTACCCATACTTGGGTGATCCTTCTCGGTCTAGCAAATGGTAAGAATGTAGATGAAGGAGCAATGTAGTAGACATGTGGTCAGTCAACTTGAGGCCTTCGGTCGAGAACTCCTTTATGCGCATCATATGGTGTGCGTTTTTAATATGTCCTCGTGTTGGTGTGCATAGTGCATGATCTAGATGGATGAAATAAATTTCGTGTATGCATCACTTGTTTCTTCTCATATTTATACGGCACATAATTATATTTCGTATGATATGAAGAAGAGATGTGACGAGATGAGGGAAGAGGGGGTCTTTGCGTTACTTTAGGCGCTATGTATGCCTTTGATGTGTCTACTTTCTTAGACAAAACAAACTTGGTTGGTTTAGATGATACTTTGTTTGTCTCAATGTATCCTAATCAAGTTTTATCACTACATGTTTTTGTGATAAAATAATGCGATATAGAATGTTAGATCCCGTATCAAACTGCTTCATCATTTTCACTAAATCCGTATTCCTTGATTTCAAATTTGAAATCTCGGATTTCATTTCACTATTATGTGATGTCAATGATGTGATCTCTAATTTTAATGCATTTATTGATGCATGACGACTCTTCTTTTGAATCGTTTAATTGAGCAACAAGATTCGTGTTAGAGGATTCTAACAACTTCTTGTATTTAATTAATCGCTTCTTTTCTTTTGCGAGAGTCTTAGTAAATTTATGCAATTCTAAGTACTGATTGAAAAGATCATCATATGAAGGCTCAAAGTCAGAATCAGAGTCAGAAGATACCTTGTTTGATGCTTTGGATGCAAAGCATACTTGTGCAGTCTCCTCTTCTGTATCAGTCTCAGAATCAGATGTGTCACTCCAAGTGGAGGCCTTGAGAGCTCTTCTCCTTTGCTTAGGTTCTGAGACGAGTCTATTTTTGGTCCGATCCTTGTCAGGGTATTTGTTTGTTTGCCTGTCCTTATTAGGGCAGTCATACGATAGATGTCCAAGTTTGCCGCATTCGTAGCATTTAACGTCCTTGTCATTTGTTTTATTTTTATTTCTTTTAGTGGAAGTAGCCTTAGGTTTGTTTTTAAATGACTTTCTCATGCATTTTCTCAAGCCTTTAGCCAATAAAATTAAGTCATCGTTGTCTGATTCAGAATCAGTATCATCTACGTGATCGGAAGAAGTAGAGACGTATTCATTTGATTTAAAGGCAATAGTCTTACCTTGTTTTGATGATGATTCCGATTTCCTTACAGTGAGTTTGTTTTCATATACCTTAAGTGATCCAATTTGTTCCTCCATTTTAATTGATTTGGTTTCTTTGCTCTCCTCTATAGTCCCATTCAGATGGAAGGCTTCGTAATACCTTTTGGACCTTTTCCTGCATAGAGAAGGCTTTGCCAATAGACTCAAGAGAATTGTAAATGTTAGTCAAGCGTATATCCATATCAACGATAGACTCATTTAGCAATAATTTAAATGACTCAAGTGTGGACACAAGCATGTTGATTTTGGACTTTTTTACTTGACTAGTCCCTTCGTGTTTCATCTCAAGAATTCTCCACATTTCTTGAGCACTAGAGCAATTAGACACATAGCTAGATTCACTTTTACTTAGCCCATTTACAAGTAATTGCATGGCTCTAGCGTTCATGCTCAGTCTCTTTTTATCATCACTAGTATACTCTTGTTTAGGCTTAACAACCTTTAGTGTGACTCCATCTACAGTGGATAATTTTGACAGAACAAATGGACCATCTTCTATAATGGACCATAGATCAATATCAATGGCCATAAGGAAAAGCTTCATTCTTAACTTCCATTGAATAAAAGACTCACCGTCGAAAAGAGGAGGTCTTTGACTACACATACCTTCTTGCTCGGTTTTGAAGTTTGTGGTTGCCATCTCACTTAAATCGTTGGATCTTTTTGTTGTGAGTGTTCCTGCGCTCTGATACCACTTGTAAGACCTGCAAGGCACCACTAGAAGGGGGGTTGAATAGTGGGTGCGGAAAATTTGGTTTTTATAATTGTTTTAACCAAAAACCTAACTTCCAAGAACAATTTCTGTTTTCAGGAACTGTGTTGAAACATTTTGAAAACTAGGTTACAGGTCTTCAAAAATTCTTAAATTTGAAGAGATCTTAGTCTCAGATGTTCTGAGCATCTCCTAAAAATTTCAGATTAAAATTCAGCCTTTAACCCCTTTAAAAATTGTTGGTGGTCAGATTGCGCAAATCTGCCAAAAACGGTAGTCTGAATTGAAAAAATAATTCCGATTAAACCGTGACTCCAAATGCTCTGAAACTTTAATTACAAACCCCTTATTATGTTTATTTAATTGGGTTGAAACAGTTTTAAAAAATTCCTTTGGAAATTTAGTCAAATACGTTCAAAGTCTTAACCTTTGCAAGCCTGAAAATCAGACTGCACTAGTCTCAGAACTTTTGACATTTGGATGACTTATACTTGTCCAAAAGGGTTGAAACTTACGCAAAATGAACCTTAAAACGTGTGGCTACATTTCTGAAAAGTTTCGTGATTTTTGAAGTTTGTTTACTATTTTTAAAAATGTGATGAAAATGATGCACTGTGCTGGAAACTGAAAGTATGTGCTGAAAAGTAAAGAACACAAGGAATTTTATACTGGTTCGTTAAATCAACCTACTCCAGTCTTCGAGGACACCTTTCTCAGTTATCACTAATCACAAAATGACAAACAACACCTTACCACACAGGGTTCATGGAGTTACACACCAACTCCAACCCTTTACAAACCTTGTAAGTGATTACAACGATCACGAACACCACCACCTAGTGGATGCAAGATTGATCACACCGTGATCAATCTTTTACAACAATATAAAGTATATGGTGGTATATATGAAGCCTATTCAAGATATATGAATATGAATGCAATAGGCTTTAAGATAGAAGAAAGAAAGAAGTGTAGAAGAAGAGATAGGCAACGTTTTTGTTCTTGAAAATTGTAAGACTTGTCTTGTATTTTGTTTGTTCTCCTTCTTATCTTTTTATCAACATGTGGCCGCCCCCTCCTTCCTTTTCTTCCACTTGAAAATTATCTTTTAAGTCCTTGGAAAAATATCTTGCATCATTGTGACATTCACTTGCTTACTTGGCAACTCCTCATTGGATGATCATTAAGGCCTTGCTTACTTGGCACTCATTGATTGGATGAAAGTTGTCATCATTTGATGACTAGATAAATCTTAAAATAACACTTAAAAACATATGCCAATTAGCCATAAAAATGTTGTCATAAGTCACATACTAAATTCCATATATTTTGCAAGACAATTCATCACCATTAAGCTCATAAATTTCGGCCACCTTGAATGCTTCACATGCTGAAATTTCAGCATATGTGATATTCACACAATATTCAAAACATTGCCATGTTGGTATAGATTAATTCCTTGAAGATTGAAGAATCGAATATGCTGAATTTTTAAGACAAAAATCGGCCACATACATTCAACACATGGTGAAATTTTCAGCATGTGTGATATTTTAAATATCATCACAATATTTCCATACCATCTTCAAATTATTGCCATTTTATGTTCCAATCAATCCGTTTAATTCAAAGAAGTAAATATGGCACAAATAATAAGCAATTTTCGGCCAGCTCAAATTACACACGCTGAAATTTTCAGCATGTGTCACAAATGTGACATAGTTTGAAATATTACCTTGTGTAGCTCCCTCCTTTATGTCACCAACCTTGTATACTTCATTCTTGGCCAATCAAGATGCCAAAAAAGCTCTGCATATGCTCCAACAAGCTGATCTAGGCGTGTGCTATAGCTTGTACATATGCTGAATTTTATTTTTACAAACTTTGTAAAATAGTGCACAATAATTATACACATATGGTATATTCCAATCAACCCTTAATTGATTTTTCTAGAACACTTTAGAATGTATAGAATATGTAAAAAGTGTCTAGATACATGTTATATGTCATGCCAAAAAGTTCTATGTGTCGTGTTCGTAGAAAACTGATTTTTCGATGTTTGTCGATTACCTGATTTTTCTCCGATTAAATTCAAACTTTTTGCACATGTTATATATATATATTATGTTAAACATAATATACATAATTAAACTTTAGTATTCAGCTCTCACGGCTGAGTAAAGTGGCGCCTTACATGTGCTAAAAATGTTGAATTTGAAATCTCCACAATTTGGCCTTAATTGGGGGTGATTTTGTGCCAACATGGAATGATTTCATAGATGAATATAACACATAGACCAGAAATTTCTGGTCATTTTTTAAGTGTAAGGGCTAGCCATCTATATATGGCAAGTACGTGACACGTTGGCGAAGTTTCGGTATTCACCCGATATGACAATTTTTGGTTTAGAACCTTGTACCGTGTCGTAATAATTTTGTCATCACCATGACTTATATCATATGATATAAGACCTGAATATACTCATAAATATGAGGTAAATATAGTGGTGTGACGTTAACATACGTTCGTAAAATATATTACGTGTCGGTAGTACGTTGGAATATATGTGTATAGTGTCTTTTAAAAAACATCTGAATATATATAAATATATATGTATAAGGCGTGGGATGTGAGAGGGAAGAAGAAGACTTTTCATTCTTCAATTTGTTGCCTTCGTGCCTTTTCCAAATATGGCTTCATTTAATGAACTACTTAGTTCATTTAACTAAGTACTTCACTTAATGAACTAGTTTAGTTCATTAATGGTGGCACCTGAAAATAGTTCAAACACAACAAATGCTCGCCATTTGATGTAAGCTTTAAAGCTTCATGACTCGTTAGTATGACAACATTATATATGAACTATATAAGGCAGGTTTCATGCAAAAACGTGTTAAGTCATAAAACATGTCATGCATTTCTTTAGTACACGTTATTTAAATCATGCATTTTGTGATCACTCAAACCCCTTTTTCTCTACATCATGATCTTAGACATAAGTAATGATTTTGATTGCCCCTAGCTCACGATCTTAGACATAAGTGACGATTTTGATTAAGAGTTGATCTGAACCTTAGATGATGATTTGAACATAAGTATTGATCTTAGTTATGAGCGATGATTATATTCTAAGCATGATCTTAGAATTAAGAAATGACTTAGACTTAAGTGACGATCGGTTGATGGGTACACATACCAAGAACGATATCGTATATCCCTATGATTTTGGTTCATTATATTATTTACATTTTGATCATGAACTTTGCACATTTCCTTAACCGTGATTTTAGTAGCCCTAAGTGAATTGTGTATAATTAAATTACATAAATTGTAATGTTAACCAGGATTCCTACTGCAGGCGCTGGATGATGCATAAATTTAAATGGGTCCGGCAGTTATTAGGGTTGCTTCTCCGTAGCAGTGGCATGAGACCCGGTACCATTAGGGTAGCTGAAGTGGGTTTATGCATGTACTTTGACAGTAGTGTCGGAATGCGACTTGATCTAAGTTAAGATCGTAGCTCCTAAGAATGATTTATAGTAGCAGGATAGAAACTAAGAAACGATTTATAAGCATTATGATCAGTAGAGTTTGGTGAAAGATATCGCACGAATGAATTTATAGTCTACGGTTAAGATGTTGAATGTAGCGTTATCAAAATAAGTCGACGATATTAGGCTTGTTAGAGGTATTGATCGATAGCGACGTGCGATAATTGAATATAGTATGTGCCTTGGGATGATAAATTGTCGTGAAATCTTTAGTTAAGTGTTGATTTCTAGAAAACATTGAGTTACTTGGCTCAAATCTCATAGGCTTAAACTGTAATAGAGTAAGCATAAACAAGTAGTGACTGCTTTTCAGGTGAGATTTAACTAGGTTAAAATCAACGGTTTCTAATCATGCGGGATTTAACCAAGTTAAAATTAGTGGTTGAAATAACCGAGTAAAGGATGAATTATAGAAATTATACGAAGTATTGGACCGTCATTTTTCAGGTGGTTAAATATTTTCATATAACCACATAAACCCATGATACATTTACATTTTAAAGGTTTTTCAAAGATTTTCGCTTATATGTATTCCAACTTGTTTCATTTTTTTGTATGAGCCTATTAATCTTACAAGGCCATATTTTCTTCTGTATTTGTATATCATCAACATAACAAAATTACAACTACTTCGATAACTCTGAAAAACAGATATATTTCTTTTATGTTGATGTTGTCAAAGAGCAAGATGTTTACATAATTCTTATACAGTGTTTCAAATTTTCGTTTTATGTTACAGCAATTTCGTTGAAATAAATTCTATTTTTCGACTATCGATATTGCAAGCATTTCATCCATTAAATGTTTTAAAGTTATTTATCCGCTTACGATGAAATCACTTAATTTTTTTTGCGAAACAAAACGTAGCTTTCAAAATATATTTCATTTGGAAAGAAGACGCTGTGTTCAAATTGTTTTGTATGAAGAATTTTTCTTTATGATTGTTATGTCTCAATTGTTTCAAAATGGTTTACTTGAAATACTTTTACCAACAAGTGTATCATTATTTTTATAAGTAGTTTCAAAATATACACACTTCTTTCATAACAAGAGATATATCGTATTCAACTCATTTTATAAAACGTAATATTGTTGAGTTTCAACTATTTTAATACGATTCACCGTGATACTTTTGTGAATAAGTATATCGTTTTTTTATAAGAGATCACGTGTGACACCGCTTTGCGAGAACAAACATTGGTATCAAGAATTGATCATATAGAGCTAGCTCGTAAGTATACAAGAATTGAATTTCGAAGACTTAGTTCTATGTCGTAGAAGTGTATTGATTAACTTCTTGGAGTACTTGATGGATATTTGGTTGGTTTTTTTATCTCGGTGATGAATTATCGATAATGAATTTAAGAACTTAGAATTGTAGAATACAATAAGTTGAATGATACACGTCAAGTGGTATAAATGAAAGTTTATAAGTTGTAATTATAGAGACTTAAGTTAAAGATTATAGCACATCTAAGAATCAATCTTAGAGGGCTGACCACATATATAAATACGATAGCGACTGATGATTGGGCTATGTAACCCCCAGTATTGTGACGATATTCTAAGCTTGATTCTAGAGTTTTTAAGAAGTATTAAGAAGATAGGTTATGATCTTAAATTAATAAACGAAGAACAATGGATTAAAAATTACCTTATAAGTGTACAATGAATTATTTTGAAGACTTAGTCCTATGTCGAGGAAGGACAGTGGTTAACATATTGGAAAGCGCAAAGGATATTGAGCTTGGTCGCTAAGTTGGTGATTACACAGTACACAAGTTTCGAGAACAAAACTTATTGTAAGGGGGGAGTCTGTTACACCCGTGCCTTGGGGTAAACAAAAGAAAAAGAAAAATAAATTAAATAAATAATAATTATGACATAAATCCTAAATTAAATAGGATTTGAAAAATAGGATATACTTTACATGGAATCTAAATCCTCTCCTAACTAAGATATTCTTAAAGCTTATCCTACCGTTTAATTTAACCCTAAACTAAACCCTATATATTTCTATAAGCCAGCCGCCTCCCTCACGCACAAAAAAAAGGAGAAAAAGGTGTAAGCGGCTGCACCCCTCCAATCTTCAGCGCCGTCATTAACTATTTTGATTTGTTTTGTTGCTTCTGTCGGCCAAAGCAGCACAAAAAGGAAATATATATATATATGTATACATATATATATATATATATATATATATATATATATATATATATATATATACGTCTTTACACATCACACAGCCGTGTGTCAAGGAGAGGTATAGAGGGTTTGTTTGATCCAACATCTAATCCATTTTGTATATGGTATAGTATCGCAATCGATGTAAGTAACCTTCCTATACTTGCTGTGTTTTGTGAAAATTCTATACGTTTATGTTCGTAATAAAATTGGATCATTCATGAGTATTATTGAATGCATAGTTGTATGAATTCTTTGTATATATTGTATATGAGTGACACAAATCGTATATGTTATACTTAATAATTGTGTGCGCTCTAAATATGTATATTTGTAGTGTTGAGGGCCGAATTGGCTGAGTGACCAACGGCCCCTATATGTGCACGATGTATCTGTGTAAAATTGTTGTGGTATGTATGTATAATTATTTAATGTTATGAGTTAGACTTAGAGTTAAACAAGGTGTTGCAACATTTTGATATTTTTGTATATCAAAACGTGAGGTGGAATGCAACATTTTAAAGGAATAGATTTTAAAAAGTTCGTGTGCTAAAATGTAACAATTTTAGAATTCATTCCATCTCAGATTCGACGGGCAATTGTTGTGGTACTTAATGATGTGGTACTCCTCAAATGGTTGCAACTTTCAGTAATAAAATAACAGGCCGTGTTTATGTATGTATATATGCGTATGTATGGATGTCGCATTTGAAAAAGTGCACTGGCCGAAATTTGATTACAAATGTTAGGAGGAAATTCGGACAGTGGGTTAGTAGATTTGCATAGATGCCGTATTAATATAATATAAGCTATGTATGTTACATATATTTAATATAAATATAATAGTAAAGATTGCACAGTGGCTATGTTCATATATGCATGAACGAAATTTCTGGCCATTAAATATAATATTTCAATAGTTTCGCAGTTGCAAATGTGTTGGATTTATAAAATTAAAAGTAAGGCATTGCTTTGGAAACTGGCCGAAAGGGCCAAATGTTTGAAAGTGCAATCTTTTATCATTTATATGAATATTGAAATTATATATATATATATATATATATATATATATAGCATATAGATTATATGAATGTATATAGGTATGTATTTAGAAAATAAAATTATATATTTCAATTGACAATGGCCGAGAATTGATTTGTGAAAATACATTCTTGAACTGTTTTATTTAAATAAATAAAGTAGTTGGCCGAAAGGTAAAAGACCATATTTTGAAATGCAATTTTTAATATATATAAGGAATATATATGTATAAATGATTATAATTCGAAATGGTTGAATGACCGAAAATGTTTTGGAATTTAGTGGTTTTTGCTAAGGACTGATGGGTATTGGTTATGGCTGATTTTGCTAAGTGTATGATTTTAGGCGGATTTAATTGGCGTATCGGTATCGATTTCAGGAAAAAAGTGGGCCGAGTGAGAACCGTGTATGTATATACGTGTATATGCGCATGTATGGGCGTGGGCATATACATATACATAGATATACGCGAGTGGTATTTATTTGGAAAATTAATCTTGGAATTGGTATTCGAACTTTGATATTTGATACTTGGTTATTTGATTTATTTGTGTTTGCATTATTTGGTGTCGTTGGGATTATTTGGTATTTAGAGGGCATTTTGATAATCTGACAAATTTGACATTTTGGCCCATTTGGACTAGCGTCGGTACTTGGAAAATGGTTTTGGAAATTTATTTGCATATTTTTGAAAATTCACCCCTACGCTTGAAATATATTGTTAAACCGGATTGGTTCCAAACAAACGGAGCATCCGGACATATTGGCTATTTCGGATATAGAGCGTCCGGACAAATTGGCCGCCATTAGGGCGCCCCCGCATATTGGCTATTGTGATATAGAGCGCCGGGGCATACTGACTATTGGGAGACCAATTCGTAAGTCTTACGGTATAAGTCAATTGTAGGGAAAGTGCTATAGCCATTGCATTGATTTGGACCGTTTTAGCTGGGTTTAGGATATTTTTGATTTTGGACATTTTTATATTTGGATATGGACTGAGTTATACTCGGATATGGATTTTGGACATTGGACCGGCTAATTCGGATTTGGAAACTTTGGACTTTTGGGACTTTGGAATTTTGGACATCTGGAATTTTGTGCCTTTGACTTTGGACATTTGAACATTGCATATTTGCAAAATTGCATCATTGATTTTGGTTTGGACTAACCATAATTGGACTTTGTTACGTACTTGATTGGACTTTGTTGTGTACTTTGTTGGTCTATTTGCTATATTTGCTTTTGGATATTAGGGGCAGAATTGAAAATTTACTTGCGAAGAGAAGCATGCTGGTACTTTGTGTTGTTATATATTTTTATCACACTTGCTTCTCCGTGTATGATCCCATAGTAATTATAGTGGGATTACTTGCTGAGCGACTTGTCACTCGAACTATGCTTTAACATTTTTGCAGATAGACAGGTAATTGAGTTGTACACCCGAGGATGATCAAGAATGGAGGTTTCAGGATTAAGGATATTCCGATGTGACCATTGAGGATTTTCTGAGGAGGAGTTAGAGACTTTTGGATTTTTGGTTTAGTTTTAGACAGTTGAGACTTAGTCATTTATCTATTTTGATTATTCCGACATTGTATTAGATCTTTACCTAGACTTTTGACATTCATTTATGATATTGATGATTTCGAGGATTTTTATTTTGACTTTCGCTGACGTGTGTACGTTATGTGTTACGACCCGAGATCCCGGGCTAGTGGAAATGATGAAAATAGAACGCAAATGCGATGTTGATGAAATTTCAGTGGAATTAAATTTCTATTTAGAATTAATAAAGACATCGACATTAAATATCGGGGTTAGAAACACATAAAAATAACCTTAAGGTAAGTTAACGGATAGAACGAGACTGGTTGGGACTAGACAATAACTGTATAGGACATACAAGGTATTTAAATAAATTAATCGGTAGCAACATAAGTCGATAGAGATAAATCAAACCGAATAAAAATACCCGATACGATAACTACAATACACACTAATATCATATTTTCTTTCACTTTATCCTACATGGCAACAAAAGACAAATTTCCACTCCCCTAAAAAAAACCCTAAACCGCCCCCACCTTCTCTCTCTCAAGTCAACATCTACTTTTTCTTTTCTTACACCATCTCTTACACACCATCATCCCCTACACCTAATACATCCAAAAACCCTTCACACTTTTCTTCTTTTCCCCTCTCTCTCTCTCACTTTCCACTTTATTTTTCCCATCCCTCTAACCCAACGACAAAATCCAAAGGAAAATGGAGAAACTTTCACCCACACTCTTTTTCTTACACCCTTTCATTTCAATATTATACTACACCATAATATCTCCAAACTTCCCATCATTTTCACCCATACAGCCGAAAGTGTCTTCTTTTCCCCATTCCATCCAAAAATTTTTAACAAAAACCCATTCTCACACTCATCTTTCTACACAATAATTCAAACCCCATCATTCTTCCCACCTTCTTCTAACCCCCTCCACTCACTTTTCATTTTCCTCTCTCCTCTCCCTCACATTTCACCGTAAACCCAAGGAGGAGAAATTTTTAATTCTCTTCTTTACACTACACACTCTATTATTACACTCCAACTCAACTTCTTCAACCTTTTCTCCTCATTACACAACAAAACAATCCTTCTTCTCCTTCTACATATTTCGGGTGCTACTTACCCAAGACAAGGAGAAGATTTCTTCTTCATCTCAACCCACATAACAACTCCTACACTAAACTTAAACAACCCTTCATCAATCAAGCAAGGATTCAAGAGGTGTAACACTTAAAATAGAAGGAAAACCAAGGTAAGAAACTCCATGAACTTAGGCTAAGTTCTTCCATTCTTTTATCATATTCATAAGTTACACACTAACTCTATTTTATATTTGTTTTTAAAAAAAACGTGAACAAGGATGGAGAAGGAAGGTATTTTTCTTCACAAACAAGTGAAGAAACCCTCATTTAAGTAAGAAAGTGAATCAAGGCAAGTATTCTTCCTAGATCCTACATGGTTTTACAATTATTAAGTATTTATGTTCATATCAAAGTTGGATCATCATGTAGTATGTTCAAGATTTCTTCTATAGGAAGTATAGATCTATGTTTGAGTAATAAGTATATACATATATACATTATATACACACGCACACTACATATATATATACATAAACACGTATATATACATACATATTATAAAATATGTATTTTGATATATATATATATATGTATAAGCGTATAGATCTACATATGTATATATATACGGATCTTCATATACATGTATATATATATATGTATGTAAAGATGTGTAGATGCATATAAACAAAAATATACTATTTTGTATGAAAATATATATATATATACACACACACACACACATATATATACGGTTGTGAATATGTTAAAGGGAGAAAATAAATATGTATTGGTGTAATATGTTTTATGTATTATGTACCTATGTATTACATATATATATATATTTCGGTTTTTATGCTCTATTGTGATTATGAATAATTTTTATATGTATTATGTACACATAAGTATACTATATACATTAAATATGAATAATGGTATTTAAAATGACATATATGTATCTATATATGTAGAGTATATAAATTATTACAAATATATGTGTATATTTCGGTCAATAGATGGTTGATGGTAAAATGACTTAACTTTGATGTATGTGTGAACCATATATATGTTATGATAAGGACATGAGCATGTAATGAATTTTTCAAGATAAAATAACTTTATATATGTATGAATGATATTCGGCCATAGTGCCTTTTTGTATAAAAAAATGATTTGTAAAATATTGTATACAAATATGTATGTTAGAATATGAAAATGAATAAGTTTAGGATATTACATAATATATCATAAAATGACTTATATATGTATATACCATGTATATATATGTTCGGCCTTTAGGCCTTATTGACAAAGATGATTTCATCATATTTTTACATAAGTATATATGTATATATGATGATTATGTTAAGTTACGAAAGTATGTTAAGTATGTAATTTATGTATTATGTTATGAAAAGTATGAAACATAAATAGTTCATATTTATGTGTGTGTAAGTATAAGATTACTAACTTTTACAATGTATGTACAGGATATGTTACATGTTATGTATACTAACATAAGTAGGTTATGATAAGATGTAAGTTATGAAATCTTAGATGAAATGTTAAGGTAATTAGAGAATTCATGTTGTAGGCAATTAAGTTATGAATTATGATATGCATGTATGGAATAGATGTATCAAATTATTGTGAGATGATAATTAAGAAAAATGGGTTGTTTTGGTGTTATGGCCGAATGGCCAATATTGGGTGATGAAAATAGTATTTTCTTAAGTTATGATGTGTAGAAGGAAAATAGGTATTTGATGATGCTACAAGATGTAGAAGAACCAAAAGTATCCTCATATGTTTGTCTCATATTGCATGAAAACAAGATTTTCAAAGTTATGTTGTCACATCTCATGTTTTGAAAGTTCATATGCATGTGAATAATAAACGCGAGACGGTCGATTTCATTGACACACGATATGTTATGTTATGTTCATGATTATGACTATGTTATGTTCGCCGGCGTGACATCGGTACCGGTGTGGTAGATGTCAGGGGCATATGATTACGTATATGGCCGAGTGTAACACCGGGTCTGGGACACGGGATCTCCGTCATAGCGCGTCACCGTTGGTACATGTACATATGTTTATGATGTTTATGTCGTACATGTACTATATGGGGAATCGATCGGTATGTCGTGTGTTATTATTCTTATGAAAAGTGCTATAGCCGATGATGAAAATGTTATGTCTTTATGTTATGCAAATGTCATGTTATGCAAGTTATGAAAATCATGTCATGTTTATGAAAAGTCATGTTATGAACCATCATGTTATGAACAGCCATGTTTTATGCATCACGTCATGACCATGCTAGCATGTGTTACCTTCAGAAGATCCTTAAGTTACGATATGATATCTTAAGAGATTCTTAAGTTATGATGTCATTGATTTTAGTATGAGTTATGAGTTAGAAGCTAAGTATGGACATGTTATGATGTTATGCACTAAGTACTATGATATGTAAGTATGTTATGTTGAGGAATTCTCCTTGTTTATTCTTAAAGTTCATAATATGCCATACTAAGATTACTTTCTAAAATGCAAATATGTTATCTATTTTTGATACAAATGTTTATTAGACTTGTCACTCTATTTCCATGTATGATCCACATGTCGCATCTAGAAGGACTACTTGCTGAGCGATTAAAAGACGATGGCTATCGCTCATACTTTCCTTTAATTATCATTTCCAGATAACAGGTTCATTCACAGATTTGTTGAGAACAGGCTAGAAGAATCACTGATAATGAAGAAACAGGTTGAGAGTCTTGCTTCAAAGGCGTCAAGCCTTGATTTATGATGTAATTCAGAAAGTTTCAACATTATGTATATTTTGGTTGACACAGATTATGATGTAGTACATTGCATGTCGATGATGATTTGTTTATGTTATGTTGCCTCCGCTTATCGATTCATTATTCATGTCGACATGTACATGTATAGTATCGACGCTTTGTACTCTATGGAGTAGAGTACGGCGGGTGCACTGAGCCGGAACCCTGGTTTCGGGCGGGGCGCTACAGTTGGTATCAGAGAAAAGGCTCCAGATCCACTGCGGACACATAAATAAACAACGACATGAACTTAAGAAATGATCTTAGAATTTAAGAAATGATCTTTAGGAGTAAGAAACGATCTTAGATGAAAGCGACAGCCTTAGTATAAGAGAAATAGAACGGTATTAGACAGATACGAGAAAACTAGAAAGCATAAGTAGGTCGTTTAGGTTTTCCGACATTTGTACAGGTCAAGTCACTAGAATACCTCAATTCTATTTTCTAGTTAGTAACATAGTAGTTATAAACTGTAATTTCCACAATTTCAGGTTTAGCTCTAATTGGGATAATATTTGGAGATAGTGATAGAATTTCTTAGGCTGATTAAGATATGATATGTAGTAGAACTATAAGCAGTGATTTATAAGAATTACGATGATTAGAGTTTGGGAAAAATATTGCACAAATAGTACGCGTATGAATAAGACGATGAAATTAGAAATTTTCATAGTAGGTAAAAGATGTTAGTCGCATTAGGGATGTAAATTCATAGTGATAAGAGTACGATTATATAAATAGATATAAGGATATAATGAGTCAGGCCACATTGGGAACTAAATTATGAATTTAGAAAGTCGTCGGACTATCTGATTGGAATTAGTATGCGTAAGTTGAATAGGAATAGGCATGACTAGAATTAAGTGATGATTTAACCGGATTAGGGTTAGTGGCTGAAAAAAAAATCGGTAAGTATAAAGTTACTGTAACGCGCAGAGATATGAAGTTGTAGAATACCTAAGCGGATTAACAGGAGGTATACAAAAATTGTGAATTTAGAAAAATTTTATCATAAATTGGCAAATTTTAAGTTGAATCATAGGCGATTAAGACATGACGCTAGAAATTAAGTATTTAAATCATTAAGGACAAAATCGATACAACCCCTAAGTTTCGAGGACGAAGCTTTTTATAAGGGGGAAGAATGTTACGACCCGAGATCCCGGGCTAGTGGAAATGATGAAAATAGACCGCAAATGCGATGTTGATGAAATTTCAGTGGAATTAAATTTCTATTTAGAATTAATAAAGACATCGACATTAAATATCGGGGTTAGAAACACATAAAAATAACCTTAAGGTAAGTTAACAGATAGAACGAGACTGGTTGGGACTAGACAATAACTGTATAGGACATACAAGGTATTTAAATAAATTAATCGGTAGCAACATAAGTCGATAGAGATAAATCAAACCGAATAAAAATACCCGATACGATAACTACAATACACACTAGTATCATATTTTCTTTCACTTTATCCTACATGGCAACAAAAGACAAATTTCCACTCCCCTAAAAAAACCCTAAACCGCCACCCTCTCTCTCTCTCAAGTCAACATCTACTTTTTCTTTTCTTACACCATCTCTTACACACCATCATCCCCTACACCTAATACATCGAAAAACCCATCACATTTTCTTCTTTTCCCCTCTCTCTCTCACTTTCCACTTTATTTTTCCCATCCCTCTAACCCAACGACAAAATCCAAAGGAAAATGGAGAAACTTTCACCCACACTCTTTTTCTTACACCCTTTTATTTCAATATTATACTACACCATAATATCTCCAAACTTCCCATCATTTTCACCCATACAGCCGAAAGTGTCTTCTTTTCCCCATTCCATCCAAAAATTTTTTAACAAAAACCCATTCTCACACTCATCTTTCTACACAATAATTCAAACCCCATCATTCTTCCCACCTTCTTCTAACCCCCTCCACTCACTTTTCATTTTCCTCTCTCCTCTCCCTCACATTTCACCGTAAACCCAAGGAGGAGAAATTTTTAATTCTCTTCTTTACACTACACACTCTATTATTACACTCCAACTCAACTTCTTCAACCTTTTCTCCCCATTACACAACAAAACAATCCTTCTTCTCCTTCTACATATTTCGGGTGCTACTTACCCAAGACAAGGAGAAGATTTCTTCTTCATCTCAACCCACATAACAACTCCTACACTAAACTTAAACAACCCTTCATCAATCAAGCAAGGATTCAAGAGGTGTAACACTTAAAATAGAAGGAAAACCAAGGTAAGAAACTCCATGAACTTAGGCTAAGTTCTTCCATTCTTTTATCATATTCATAAGTTACACACTAACTCTATTTTATATTTGTTTTTAAAAAAAACGTGAACAAGGATGGAGAAGGAAGGTATTTTTCTTCACAAACAAGTGAAGAAACCCTCATTTAAGTAAGAAAGTGAATCAAGGCAAGTATTCTTCCTAGATCCTACATGGTTTTACAATTATTAAGTATTTATGTTCATATCAAAGTTGGATCATCATGTAGTATGTTCAAGATTTCTTCTATAGGAAGTATAGATCTATGTTTGAGTAATAAGTATATACATATATACATTATATACACACGCACACTACATATATATATACATAAACACGTATATATACATACATATTATAAAATATGTATTTTGATATATATATATATGTATAAGCGTATAGATCTACATATGTATATATATACGGATCTTCATATACATGTATATATATATATGTATGTAAAGATGTGTAGATGCATATAAACAAAAATATACTATTTTGTATGAAAATATATATATATACACACACACACACACATATATATACGGTTGTGAATATGTTAAAGGGAGAAAATAAATATGTATTGGTGTAATATGTTTTATGTATTATGTACCTATGTATTACATATATATATATATATATATATATATATATATATATATATATATATATATATCGGTTTTTATGCTCTATTGTGATTATGAATAATTTTTATATGTATTATGTACACATAAGTATACTATATACATTAAATATGAATAATGGTATTTAAAATGACATATATGTATCTATATATGTAGAGTATATAAATTATTACAAATATATGTGTATATTTCGGTCAATAGATGGTTGATGGTAAAATGACTTAACTTTGATGTATGTGTGAACCATATATATGTTATGATAAGGACATGAGCATGTAATGAATTTTTCAAGATAAAATAACTTTATATATGTATGAATGATATTCGGCCATAGTGCCTTTTTGTATAAAAAATGATTTGTAAAATATTGTATACAAATATGTATGTTAGAATATGAAAATGAATAAGTTTAGGATATTACATAATATATCATAAAATGACTTATATATGTATATACCATGTATATATATGTTCGGCCTTTAGGCCTTAGTGACAAAGATGATTTCATCATATTTTTACATAAGTATATATGTATATATGATGATTATGTTAAGTTATGAAAGTAGGTTAAGTATGTAATTTATGTATTATGTTATGAAAAGTATGAAACATAAATAGTTCATATTTATGTGTGTGTAAGTATATATTACTAACTTTTACAATGTATGTACAGGATATGTTACATGTTATGTATACTAACATAAGTAGGTTATGATAAGATGTAAGTTATGAAATCTTAGATGAAATGTTAAGGTAATTAGAGAATTCATGTTGTAGGCAATTAAGTTATGAATTATGATATGCATGTATGGAATAGATGTATCAAATTATTGTGAGATGATAATTAAGAAAAATGGGCTGTTTTGGTGTTATGGCCGAATGGCCAATATTGGGTGATGAAAATAGTATTTTCTTAAGTTATGATGTGTAGAAGGAAAATAGGTATTTGATGATGCTACAAGATGTAGAAGAACCAAAAGTATCCTCATATGTTTGTCTCATATTGCATGAAAACAAGATTTGCAAAGTTATGTTGTCACATCTCATGTTTTGAAAGTTCATATGCATGTGAATAATAAACGCGAGACGGTCGATTTCATTGACACACAATATGTTATGTTATGTTCATGATTATGACTATGTTATGTTCGCCGGCGTGACATCGGTACCGGGGTGGTAGATGTCAGGGGCATATGATTACGTATATGGCCGAGTGTAACACCGGGTCTGGGACACGGGATCTCCGTCATAGCGCGTCACCGTTGGTACATGTACATATGTTTATGATGTTTATGTCGTACATGTACTATATGGGGAATCGATCGGTATGTCGTGTGTTATTATTCTTATGAAAAGTGCTATAGCCAATGATGAAAATGTTATGTCTTCATGTTATGCAAATGTCATGTTATGCAAGTTATGAAAATCATGTCATGTTTATGAAAAGTCATGTTATGAACCATCATGTTATGAACAGCCATGTTTTATGCATCACGTCATGACCATGCTAGCATGTGTTACCTTCAGAAGATCCTTAAGTTACGATATGATACCTTAAGAGATTCTTAAGTTATGATGTCATTGATTTTAGTATGAGTTATGAGTTAGAAGCTAAGTATGGACATGTTATGATGTTATGGACTAAGTACTATGATATGTAAGTATGTTATGTTGAGGAATTCTCCTTGTTTATTCTTAAAGTTCATAATATGCCATACTAAGATTACTTTCTAAAATGCAAATATGTTATCTATTTTTGATACAAATGTTTATTAGACTTGTCACTCTATTTCCATGTATGATCCACATGTCGTATCTAGAAAGACTACTTGCTGAGCGATTAAAAGACGATGGCTATCGCTCATACTTGCCTTTAATTATCATTTCCAGATAACAGGTTCATTCACAGATTTGTTGAGAACAGGCTAGAAGAATCACTGATAATGAAGAAACAGGTTGAGAGTCTTGCTTCAAAGGCGTCAAGTCTTGATTTATGATGTAATTCAGAAAGTTTCAACATTATGTATATTTTGGTTGACACAGATTATGATGTAGTACATTGCATGTCGATGATGATTTGTTTATGTTATGTTGCTTCCGCTTATCGATTCATTATTCATGTCGACATGTACATGTATAGTATCGACGCTTTGTACTCTATGGAGTAGAGTACGGCGGGTGCACTAAGCCGGAACCCTGGTTTCGGGCGGGGCGCTACATTATGTCTTTGACGCCTTGTATTACGGCAGGTTAGTCGTTTCGAGTACTAGGGCTCGGGACGGGTCGGTATAGTCATAGTGGGAAATTGCCATTAACTCGATTAAAATATACCCAAGTTACAAGCACTTTTGGAACCGGTGCACGAGAGCTCTATTTCACACGTTTAAAAGAGAAGGAAAAATATCAAGTTGCAACCACCTTCCACAATTAAAAAACTGTTTGTTCACACTTCAAATCTTCAACCGATCGAGGGTAGAAATAAAAATTGCCTACTTGCAAGAGTCTGATAGCCACTTGACATATCACGTTTTGATCTCATCTCAAAACACTCTCTACAACAGAACATCAGTAAAATGGTTTGGACTTGCGTTGATTCCGTCCTTCATCAACTCTCTGAGATTCAAGCCTGTCAGGATGTACTCACTTCCGCCGTTGATGCTCGTTTATACATGCAAATTAATATCGTTTTCCAGCTACCTTGGGAGACGCATCAAATTGGAGTCTCTAAGATTGATGCGATTTGGGAGGAGGCTTATGGCCAAATCCCTTCATACAAGCGGGAGCTGATGTTCCAGAAGATGATGATGTGTTGCTTTGAGCTAATGGATGACACAGATACAAATATAAAATCTATGATCACTAATCTCCAAGGCATGTGGGATGATTTAGAAGAGCGCATTGAGGATACCATTTTGTTGAAACCTGAACCCGAGATGCAAGATTGGGATCTCCTGAATTCCTTTTTGCAAGGCACAATTCAGCAGTGTAAGCACTTAATTGTAGACTATTGTTGTGTTTTGTTAGATTCCTCTTTGAAATGCAAGCCTTTAACAAGCAACCAGGCCCTCCTGTTCCTTCAGATTGTCCTCCAAAATCTAGAGGTTCTTGTCAGGCATAACACTGATGTAATCTTAACTCAACTTGATCCCCTCAAAGTGAGGCTAATCTTGTTACAGAATTTCTTTCAACTCATCTCTGGTCATGAAGACATAGACTGCGAGGAGTTGAGAGCCTTCAAGCTCTGTCTTCAGACTTTTGCATATGATGCAGCATCCCTGGTCTTTCTGTTTTGGGCTAAATCAGCCAATGTAGAAAATAGAATCGAAGCCAAAACAAATCATGTGCTTTCTTATATGCATCAGAACATCATCAAACCTTACGGATCTGATGGCACATCCCTGTGGTTGAGCGCCCTGAGGGCGATTAAGTTGCAACCATCTGATGACACTCTGCTTCAAGGAGAAGTTATTGAGGGCTTCGTTCATCTTTACCTTGATAGCGCGGTGGTTAAACCCAAGGATGATTTGCAAGCTTTTCGAAAGGGTCTCTTATTTTTGTTGACATTTATGACTAATCCTCCTGAAAGGTGTGACCAGGATGAACAATTGGCTCACGTATGCGACAAAATTGATCTTCTTTTCAGCAAATGTACGTATCTTTCGAAAGAACACTCTACCAAGGATTATATGCTTTCGAGTGATTTTGCTGAGAAGCTTGAAGAAACCATGCACAACATTATACAGCTATATTTTAAAATCCCCGATTCATTGTCATATGATTTTCCTAAGACAAATGGTTTGGGATTTTACGATTCCCTCTTGCAAACGCTGGAAAGGTTGAAGAAGCTGAGTAGCAGCAGAGCTTTTACTCCTTACGTGAACAACTTTATCATTAAAATTGAGGAGGAAATGGTGTCACTGAGGCCCTTGGTCGGTAGTATCTTTGAGCTGCAAAAAGAGCAAATGGAATTTCAAGACACTTGGTCACAAGTTATCAATCTCGCCTACAAAATTGAACTTGTCATCAATTCCTGCTATGTCCACTTTCATCCAGTTTGGTACAATATGGCAAGTCTCTTTCATATTCAAGATCAAATTGAAAATGTGAAGCAAAAGCTTGAGAAGGTCAAAAGCTGCAGGATCTTCTCAGCTGAAGTCATTCCTCATCAACCAGAGTCTTCTTCTACTAAACCTCCAGAAACAACATGGTTTTCAACGACTAGTGAACAAGAAGCCGTCGGTCTTCAGAAGGAAACAAGAAAAATTATTGATGAACTTATTGGGGGACGTAACTCTCTTGGTATCATTTCAATTATTGGTATGGGTGGTTTGGGAAAGACCACATTGGCCATGGAGGTCTACAATTCCAATATAGTTAGATGCCACTTTCACAAATTTGCTTTTGGTTGCGTTTCTCAGGTTCTTAACAAGGCAAATTTTTTTATTGAAATTTTATGTCAAATCAAAAGCTGCACAAAGGAGGCATTCAATCATATGACTGAAGATGATTTAGCTCATGATCTCTGGAGATGTTTGAGTGGGCAACCATACCTCATTATAGTTGATGACATCTGGGAAATTAAAGCATGGGATGCTATAAAAAGCTCATTCCCAGATGACAAAAACAAAAGCCGAGTTATTTTCACGAGTCGAGAGCTTAAAGTTGGCTTGGATGCAAAAGGCATCCTTCATGAGCTGCAGCCACTACCTGACCAAGAGAGCTTGAAGCTGTTGCATATAAAGGTATTTGGAAAAGAGGATTGCCCCCCGAATTTTTCTGAGGTCGGAAAGATCATTGTGGAGAATTGCAAAGGTCTTCCTATGTCCATTGTTGTAGTCGCAGGTCTTCTTGCAACAAACAAGACAAGCTTAAGTTGGTGGGAGGACATTGCAGAAGAAACATGTCAATTGATTGGGCAGGAATGCAAGGAAATAATTGGATTGAGTTATAAACATCTACCAGAGCACCTGAAATCATGTTTTCTTTATATGGGGATGTATGGAGAGGATGAATTGATTCGAACGAAAAGATTGGTGCAGCTCTGGATTGGTGAGGGGTTTGTGAAAAAATCCATCGGAAAGAGCTTAAGAATTTTGGCGAAAGAGTACTTGAGAGATCTAGCTGGCAGAAGCCTTGTAACTGTTGTTAAGACAAGTGGTGGAGGTGGGATAAAAAGGTGTCATCTTCATGATTTGATTCGTGATTTCTGTCGACGGCAGGCCTTAGAGGACAAGTTCGTTTGGCTAAAGGAGGGACGTGCGGCTTCAGATTCCTTAAATTCCAACATACATAGTCATTATCGTGTTTCCATCAAAATGGACGAAGAACCTTTTGACGATATCGAGCCAACAGTAGTAGAAAATGTGCATTCTTTACTCCACTGGAGCAAACATAAAGTGCCGAAACCTGTCTGGAGGAAGTTAAAGCTTGTCCAAGTGTTGCATTTGCAACAAATCAATAAGGTCAAAACGTTTCTTCATCTAGTTCATTTAAGATATATATACATAGATCAATGGTATCTGTCTTGGGAAGTTCCAGAATCTATTTGTAACTTATGGAATCTAGAAACTTTGATTTATCTGTCTAAACTCTCTAACAAGAAGTTGCCTAAAACTATTTGGAAGATGAAAGCACTTAGGCATTTGGAGTTTCCCCGAGGCTGTGAGCTTGTAGTGGATGACGATGACCATCAAGGACCCGATCAGCTATTGGAGAACTTAGAATTCCTTTCAGATATATGGCTCTCTGATGATAGAACCGCAAGAGTGATTTTGCAAAGGCTACCGAATATCCAGAAGTTGACTTGCAAGTTAACTGGCTTGAAATGGAAAGATGAAGTTCTTTCCATTGATTTTCTTAATAAACTCGGGTCGTTGTGCGTACACAGAAATGAGCGTGTCGGAGCTATTCTTTTTCCTTCAAGTCTCAAGAGGCTAAATTTTACTTTTTCATCCCATGACGAGGGCATAGAGGACATACTATCAGAAATCGGGAGATTACCCTGTCTTGAGGTCCTGAATCTCCATGGTGATTTGGAGCAATGGGACATAGAAGACGACCAATTCCAGAAATTGAAATACTTGAAGCTGGAGCTTGAAGATTTCGAACATTGGAATGTATCCTTTGATTCCTTTTCTTGCCTCGAGAAACTTAAATTTTATCAGTGCGGAGATTTGGAGGAGATACCGGCTTGCTTCGCTGATCTTTCGACCTTGAAGTTTCTTCATGTTAAAGAATGCAATCACAAACTCGAATCTTCGGCCATTCAAGTTCAGCAGGAACAGAAGGACAATGGAAATGAGGTTCGACTGAGCATAAAGAGTATATGATTATATACTTCTCATTTACTGCGTTTGGATAACAAAATAAATAGCACTCTTAGAAATTTCCTTTGTTTACTGCAATTATTATCTTTTTTTCTGTGAGTTCTCAAGAAAGATTGATCAAATTAGTTTGGGTGGAGTTCAACTAAAGCGTAGTTCTAGACTGTCCCAGGTTAGGCGTGGTGTGCAGTATATTTTGCATGCTCATTGTTGCCATATTTTCACTGTTAACATGTGTCAGGTATGCTTATTTTACTCTGTGCTTATTTTATTGTTATTTGTTACCGAGGTTTTGATCAACATCCTGACACGAGGAAACAGGGAATCCCTTGTGTTTAAAAAATGTGTGACAAACCCATGAATTATACAAATTTGTCCTCGCTGCGGATAGAGTTGGATAATCATTTCAGATTTGTCATATTATTTTGTATCTGAGTTATACAAACTAGAGTAACATAATTATTATAACGAGGGATTCGCCTAACCGATTGTGATGATCAGTACTCACTTAACCGGTTCCAAGTCTTCATCTGTTCGGGCCCAACGCCGTCATTATGGATAAAACAATATTGAATGTTATTTGAATAGCTCTAGTCCTTGCCGGTCTGAAAAGGCTTAATTGTTATGACCCGCACCCTCCGTAGAATAATTAAAGGATAAAAGAAAATTAAATGAGATTAATGGCAATTAATGGTAATGAATTAAGAATTAAATATTAGATTAATCGGTATTTATTGAGGGATTAAATATTAGAATTAAGTAGTACTTAATTTATAATTGAATAAGGAATTTAATTATTTAAGACAAAGGAAATAATAGAATATAATTTAGAAATTCCAGTTTCACCCCTACCCACATCAAAAACTGACAGAACGTCAGTTTCTGATTCATTTCACCAGAAAGCATCGACGCCATTTTTTCTTCCCTCTCCTTAGGCGATTTCTTCACCTCTTGCAACCCTAGGGAAGAACTTCCAAGGAATCCAATCTTCGTTTGTTCTCCAATCTTTCTTCGAGCAATCAAAGACAAGTAACTTTCTTATGAGTTCCTACGATTTGCGAGGGAAAAAGGCCTATTTTTGATATCAAAATGGATCACCATGAAGTAGTTTCTTTCTGTGGATCTATACGTGATTTATTTGTTTTGGTTTTGAGATTTGGCCACTACTTCTTGGAAATTGTTGTGTTATTGTTGTTGATTATGTGAAATCATGCAAAACCCAATCCCTTGAACCCTATTCTGTTGCTATTTTCGGTTGAAGGGAAAGGAGAGTGAAAAGGTGATATTTTGGGTTTGTTTGGATGATGATTAGAGTTTTAGGCTTGAATCTTTGTTTTATACGTGAATGGTGTTGTTTTGGTGAGTTAAGCGTGGATTGATAGTGAGGATTAGGCTTGGAATGGTTGGAAGGAAGTTGGGATCGATTTGGGGATTTGGATCTGCAGTTTCTGCAGAAATCGCAGGGTGAAAATTCTAGAATCGTTGACATCGATCGATCGATGTCAGCGACTGATGTACATCGATCGATCGATGTATGGTTAAGGGAGAGACTGATGTGTTTCAGATGTACGTGGATCGATCGATGTATAGTTGAGGGAGAGATCGATGTATCCTGATGGACGTCGATCGATCGACATGAGGGAACGACGTGTAGCGCCCCGGCCCGAAACTGTCATCAGAACCAGTGCACCCGCCGTAGTCTACTATGAGAATTACAAAGCGTCAAAGCAGATCAAGCGTACATCATCCATGACGTAAGATAAATCAGCGGAAACGTTGTAAAATTTAAAACTTCACCATCATTAATGTAACCAGAAAATGCAGCGGAAATAAAAGGTGTTTGATCAACTGTCTAACATAACTTCCAGTATAACATAATAAACATTGAGTTTCCAAACTTAAAGAGAGTAATCCAGCATCTATCTGCTTCCATGCCCGTAATCCCATTGAGCCCACTCGTCATCGTCTTCGACAAATATCATTTCATATTCCGGCTCACCTGAAAAGGAATAGAGTATCTGTTCTTAGCGAAAATATCGCCAGCAAGTAACCCGTCTATACACCTTACGGGATCACACACGACGAGTCACCAGTGTATAAGTCATTGCCCAAAATAAGATGCTCGGGTTAGCAAATAGCATCTTTATAAGAATTCCTCAAAACAGATAAACACATAGATGATACACGGATACGAGAACGAACATGTACTAAAACAACATATCACATAGGCGAGTCATAAGCTAATCACATTTCTTGCAAGTCAAATCTTATGCTTCGTGTATCATGATGCATGTACTTCTTTAAAACCACACACAACACCCATGCATATGTCCTCTTTCATAAACATGTCATGCGTGTCATTTCACAAAACATTTCATAATTCTTCTTATCATATTCTTCGCGTAGCAGAACTTTATACCCCGTGGGTGATCAGTCCACAGCAAACAGAACTTTATACCCTGTGCTGAAAGGTCTACGGCCCCATAACATATAACTTTATACCCCGTGCTGAAAGGTCCACGGCCCCATAACATATAACTTTATACCCCGTGCTGAAAGGTCTACGGCCCTATTACATACATCATATATCCGTGCTGATAGGTCCACGGCCCCATAAAATATTTTATACCCTGCTGTTGATTCACAGGTCACGCTTTTATACCCTGCTTTCACAGGTGTGACTTTTATACCCTGCGATCAACCAGCAACCATAGTTTGCCTTTTGAAAACTTTGATCTTTTCTTGTAAACACATGTCCTTTCGCAAAGCAATTCTCAAGTCAATGCAAGTGCTCATGTCATGATGCAGGATGCACATGTAACTTCGTATCAAACATGTAACACTCAAACACACACACATCTTACATATCAAACATACGGTCTTGCACCTCAAACACTCCACGTTCGTATGTTTTTAAGTCCATTCGTCTCACTAATTCACTTGGGATTCAATCTCATTCTTACTTAGTCAAACTTACCATCTATTCCTCAATTACACCTCCAATACCCTTGTATTTTATGTTCAAAAGAAGTGTATAAAGTTACTACACATACACAGGCGCCTAAAGGGTCAAAAAGACTTCCAGTATACTTGGAACGCCACATGAGGCACCTAAAGTGACTTGGAGCGCCTATACTAGGCGTTCGAAGTGTTCGGAGATGTGTCGTATACATTGAACGCCTACATGAAGCGCCTAATGTACATGAAGCGCCTAATGTAGGTGTTCGAAGTGTACGGGGATGCTCTGGGACACATTGAACGCCTACATTAGGCGCCTAATGTGACTTGAAGCGCCTAATGTAGGTGTTCGAAGTGTTCTGACGGTTCTAAACTGCAGTTTTTCTGCAGTAACTTCCACCCATCACCTTTGTTCTTCATCCCTTCCATGTTAAACACCTTAAGATCCATCTTACCATCTAGATTCATCATGCTTAACACACAACTAACATGAATTGATTCTTAGACACATAAACTAGTATCCATCCTAAGCCCTCTATCAACCACCCTTCCAATATCTCTACAAACTTTCCAACACAACAAACTTATAACAATGTCATCTTTAATCCTTCAACCTTCTGCAAATACACACAAAACACTTAGGATGTACCTAATGAACACAAGAACTCATACCAAAACAAGGAACACATTACGGATAACAC
The DNA here is from genome assembly GCA_036186865.1 of Eustoma russellianum. Classification (NCBI taxonomy): domain Eukaryota; kingdom Viridiplantae; phylum Streptophyta; class Magnoliopsida; order Gentianales; family Gentianaceae; genus Eustoma; species Eustoma russellianum. Next base: position 30,805,002 of record AP025040.1, read on the forward strand.
TTTTATGGGCAATTATCAACAAAGATCATCACATAACCATTTTCAGAAATTGGCCTAAAGAACATGACTATACACCATCAACAACAACAATAATTACATATAGTGAAGCATTTAACATAAACAAACCAAAGCTACCAATGTGTGATCCAGGTTTTCTCTTTGTAAGAACATAGGGCCTATGGTATCAAAATTAGCGTAAAGCGTATAGAAAGATTACTTGCCTTTGTTTCTAGTTAAGCTTACGAATTTACTGCAGAATTTCGGTAAGGATTGCACCTAGGTTGACCGCAAGTTCTTCCTCCTCTTCTTCTTCCTTTCTCTCTTTCTCTTTTCTCTCTTTTTCTCTCTTTTCCTCTGCAGACGTTTTTTCCCTCTTCCGCCTCTTTCTTTGCCTTTTAACCGCCCCCTTTAGGCTAATGGGGAGTTATACCAAAGTGTGGTGTAACTCCCCTATCTTTTTGTAGGGACCATTTTGGTAATTTCCTCCAATTACCTTTAATTCTACTTTTAACCCCTTTTTCTTGTTTTCCTATATTTTATGTAACTAAGTCCCATAACCTACAAAATTAATTAATTTGCATTTAAGGTTGACTTTTAAGTATTGATAGTCGCGCTTAAAAGTCACGGGGTATGACATTCCACCCCCCTTACAAAAAGTTTCGTCCTTGAAACTTACGTACCTTAGTCAAAGAGTCGAGGATACTTCTCCCGCATCTGTTCTTCAAGTTCCCAAGTGGCCTCGCGTTCCGTGTGATTGCTCCACTAGACTTTTACATAAGGAATCACCCGCTTCCTCAACACTTGGTCCTTTCGGTCCACAATTTTCATGGGTATCTCCTCGTATGTAACATTATCCTTGAATTCCAAAGATTGAGCTTCAAGTACATGACTTGGATCCGTCACGTACTTCCTTAATTGTGACACGTGGAATACGTTGTGAACTTGCGCCAACACCGGAGGTAACGCTAACCTATATGCCAAGGCTCCCACCTTCTCCAGTATTTCGTAAGGACCAATAAAACGAGGGCTTAGCTTGCCTTTTACTCCAAACCTCATAACACCCTTCGTAGGTGATACCCTCAAATAGACTTTTTCACTCACATTAAATTCCAATGGTCGTCGTTCGGAATCTGCCCAACTCTTGTTGCGATCCTGAGCTGCCTTGAGTCTTTCCCGGATGACTTTCATTTTTTCTAGCGTTTTCTCCAATAGCTCAGGTCCGGTGATGGTCCTCACACCTACTTTGTCCCAATAAACCGGGGACCTACATTTTCTTCCATACAAAGATTCAAAAGGAGCCATGTCAATTGCGCTGTGGCAACTGTTGTTATAAGAAAACTCCATTCCATTAGCTTTACCATTCCATCCCAACTCCCATTAAAATCCAACACGCAAGCCCTTAGCATATCTTCCAAGGTCTGAATAGTCCGCTCAGACTGTCCATCGGTTTGTGGATGATACGCCGTACTCAACCTTAATTCCGTACCCATGGCTTTCTGGAATGCTGTCCAAAACTTGGATGTAAACCGTGAATCCCGATCGGACACTACACTTACTGGAACACCATGCAAGCTAACAGTATTCTCCATATATAAATTCAATAACTCGTCAAGAGGTGCTTCACTTGAAACGGGTAGGAAATGGGCAGACTTTGTTAAACGATCCACGATGACCCAAATCATGTCATATCCAATTCTTGTCTTTGGTAAACCAGCTACGAAATCCATCGTGACATGTTCCCATTTCCATTTCGGAATTTCCAATGGCATCAATAATCCACCAGCCCGTTGGTGTTCCGCCTTGACTTGTTGACAAACTAAGCACCTTTCTATAAATTCAGCAACATGTCGTTTCATTCCGGACCACCAATAATATTTCTTGAGATCTCTATACATCTTGGTGCTACCAGGGTGTATTGATAACCTCGAACTATGAGCTTCTTGCAAAATTTCCTTTCTAAGTTCGTCAACCTCAGGTACACATAATCTTTCTCTAAACCATAAGCTCCCATCCTCTTTGGTCCGAAATCCTTCAACTTTACTATGTTTCACTCTTTCCATTATTTCACCGAGGGTCTTATAATTCTTTTGAGCCTCCTTTATTCGATCAACCAGACTTGGTGTGATAGTCAATGTTGTCAAAATGTTCATTGTGGAGTCAACCAAATCTAAACCGAATTCCTCCATCTCTCTTTCCAATGTTGATTGTCGCGCATGGCTGGACTTCATACTTAACGCATCTGCCACTTTATTAGCCTTTCCTGGGTGGTAATGGATTGTCAAATCATAGTCTGTTAGCAACTCCAACCATCTCCGCTGCCTCATGTTTAATTCTTTATGAGAGAATAAATACTTTAAACTCATGTGGTCCGTGAATACCGCGCACTTTTCTCCATATAAATAGTGCCGCCAAATCTTTAAGGCGAATACAACCGCGGCGAGTTCAAGATCGTGTGTTGGGTAGTTTTGTTCATAAGGCTTTAGCTGTCTTGAGGCATATCCAATGACTTGTTCGTTTTGCATCAAAACACAACCTACAAACAAGGTATTAGTCTAAACTTAATTTGTATGCAAGATCATAACCTTATACTACAGTTTACGTACCTAAACTGTTCTTCGATGCATCACTATAAATCACAAACCCATCAGTTCCGGAGAGTTGAGCCAATACTGGAGCTGTCGTTAACCTCTTCTTAAGCTCCGTGAAGCTTTGCTCGCATTCTGCCGTCCACTCAAACTTAGACTTCTTTTGAGTAAGGCGACTGAGAGGTACGACTATCCTTGAGAATTCCTCAACAAACTTTCTGTAGTAACCTGCTAGACCCAAGAAACTTCGCACTTCGGTGACGTTGGTAGGTCTAGGCCATTCAGTTATAGCTTCCACCTTCTTCGGGTCAACAGCAATCCCCTCCTCCGATATCACGTGACCCAGAAAAGCCACACTTCTTAACCAAAACTCACACTTGCTAAACTTAGCGTATAGTTGTTTCTGCCTCAAAATACCTAGAACGGTTCTCAAATGCTCAGCATGAGTTTGCTCATCAGGAGAATACACCAGAATATCATCTATGAATACCACTACAAACTTGTCCAACTGTTCCCGAAAGACGGTATACATAAGGTCCATAAAGGCTGCAGGGGCATTTGTTAATCCAAACGGCATTACCAAAAACTCATAATGACCATATCTTGTGCGAAAGGCTGTCTTTGCGATGTCCTCGGCCTTCACTCTTAACTGATGATACCCTGATCAGAGATCAATTTTAGAGAAAATTTTAGCACCCTTGAGCTGGTCAAATAGATCCTCAATTCGTGGAAGGGGATACTTATTCTTGATGGTAACTTTATTCAACTCTCTATAATCGATACAAAGTCTCATGCTACCATCTTTCTTCTTTACAAACAAAACAGGTGCTCCCCAGGGCGATACACTAGGGCGGATAAACTTCTTGTCTAATAACTCCTGCAGTTGTTCCTTCAACTCTCTCAACTCTGCCAGAGCCATCCTATAAGGGGCTTTAGAGATAGGTTCAGTTCCTGGAACCAAGTTTATCTCGAACTCGACTTCCCTCGGGGGTGGTACTCCTGGTAAATCTTCTGGAAACACATCAAGAAATTCACTAACCACTGGAATTTGCTCAATAGACGGTACTTCCTGAGTAACATCCATGGCGTACACTAGAAATCCCTCAGCACCCTTCCTCAAGGCTTTCCGTGCTTGTGCAACGGACACATATACCTTCTTGGGAACTTTCTTTCGTTCCGCATCTCCTTGAAACATTACCTCTTCCATCCTAGCACTCTTGATTGTCACTTGCTTCAATCGACAGTCAATGTTGGCGTGATACTTGGCCAACCAGTCCATTTCCAATATCACGTCAAAGTCATACATCTGAATAGGGATCAGTGTGGCGGAGAATGTTTGTCCTTCAAACTCTAATTCGCAATCCCGGTACTGGTGATACGAAACCATAATTTGGTCTTCGGCCACCTGAACACGATACGGAGTTTCTAACCATTCAGGTAAACTACCAAGATGTTTAGTGAATCTCTTTGCTACGAAGGAGTGGCTTGCGCCACTATCAAAGAGCACGTTGGCAGGTACCTTATTTACTAAAATCACACCTAAAGCCATATCAAGTTTTACACAAAAGCTTAAGCACGTAAATACTTAATTCAATAAGGATTTAAACTTAGTTTAACTGGTACCTGCTACTACATCGGTAGCCTTCTGCACATCAGTGTCCATCATGAGATGTACACGGGCATTTGTTCGTGGCTTTGCTCTCGGTTGCTGAGCCGCCTCTCCAGGAATATTTTTCTTCATCTCCGGGCAGTCCTTAATCATGTGACCCACTTGACCGCATCGGAAGCATGCTCCAGCCACCTTTCTACACTCTCCGACGTGATTCTTGTCGCAATGTGGACAAACTCCTATAGCCTGCTGAACTACTGGATTCTGGGGTGGGAGTCTCTGAAAATTTCCAACCGGGCCTCTTTTCGGAATCTTGACCCAACGTCCGGGTCTTCCACCAACTCTCACATCATCTCTTGGCCTTTTGCCTCTATCAGACCCTCCTGCACTAGCTGCTCTTGCCGCTACTCTGCGGAAATCGCTCTCAACCCGAAAACATGCATCCAACATGTCCTCGTAAGTTTTCATTCCTGCGTTCACTATTGCCGACTGTATCCTCGAGTCCAAACTCCTCTTGAACTTCGTCATCTTAAGGCGATTATCAGACATAATCGTCGGGGCAAACTTACCCAAGGCATGAAAACGATCCGCATACTCCGACATCGTCATCCTTCCTTGCTCCAATCTGTCAAATGCTCTTATCTTTTCCAATATTGCAGTCTCCGGTACGTAATATTTCAGGAAAACATCACAGAAATGTGCCCATGAGACAGGTGAGGTCATTCTCAACACCATTCTGTCCCACCATTCGCCAGCTTTACCACACAAAAGGGGTGTGGCCACATCTACCTTTATCCCTTCAGGCACTTGCACCAATCGAAAACACTTCTCTACCTCAGCCAACCAGTGTTGAGCCTCCTCCGGATCAGTACATCCTCCAAACTCCGGAACTCTCACCTTCCTCATCTCTCCGTAGAAGAACCGGATATTGTGCTGTGGTGGTGGAGGCGGTGGGGGCTGATGCTGCTGAGCAAATCCTTGTGCGATCACCGTTAGTGCATCAGTGAGCACCTGGGGTAAAACCACTTGTGGTGGCTGGTTCTCCTGTCCATTGCCAGAGTTTCCTGTGTTCTCTCTTCTTGGAGGCATTTTCTCTGAAAGGTCAACATTGCATCAGCATTCAGTAAATACAAGATGTTACTGAAAGCTTGAATGCACAAGAATGGGTGGGGGATAAAATAAAATAGTAATGCAAAATTAGATGTAAACGCGCTCACACACACCCAACCCTGATCATACTTAAACTCTAAAGAAATCAACACTTATATCTAAGGATCAAACTTAAGGGAAAATCATATCTTAATTTGCTAAAAGATCATGAACCTAAGTTTCCGAGATAGATCTGAAGCCTAGTCTCTGATACCACCTGTAGCGCCCCGGCCCAAAACTGTCATCATAACCACTGCACCCGCCATAGTCTACTATGAGAACTACGAAGCGTCAAAGCAGATCAAGTGTACATCATCCATGACGTAAGATAAATCAGCGGAAACGTTGTAAAATTTAAAACTTCACCATCATTAATGTAACCAGAAAATGCAGCGGAAATAAAAGGTGTTTGATCAACTGTCTAACATAACTTTCAGTACAACATAATAAACATTGAGTTTCCAAACTTAAAGAGAGTAATCCAGCATCTATCTACTTCCATGCCCGTCATCCCATTGAGCCCACTCGCCATCGTCTTCAACAAATATCATTTCATATTCTGGCTCACCTGAAAAGGAATAGAGTATCTGTTCTTAGCGAAAATATCGCCAGCAAGTAACCCGTCTATACACCTTACGGGATCACACACGACGAGTCACCAGTGTATAAGTCATTGCCCAAAATAAGGTGCTCGGGTTAGCAAATAGCATCTTTATAAGAATTCCTCAAAACAGATAAACACATAGATGATACACGGATACGAGAACAAACTTGTACTAAAACAACATATCACATAGGCGAGTCATAAGCTAATCACATTTCTTGCAAGTCAAATCTTATGCTTCGTGTATCATGATGCATGTACTTCTTTAAAACCACACACAATGCATATGTCCTCTTTCATAAACATGTCATGCGTGTCATTTCACAAAACATTTCATAATTCTTCTTATCATATTCTTCGCGTAGCAGAACTTTATACCCTGTGGGTGATCAGTCCACAGCAAACAGAACTTTATACCCTGTGCTGAAAGGTCCACGGCCCCATAACATATAACTTTATACCCCGTGCTGAAAGGTCCACGGCCCCATTACATACATCATATATCTGTGATGATAGGTCCACGGCCCCATAAAATATTTTATACCCTGCTGTTGATTCACATGTCACGCTTTTATACCCTGCTTTCACAGGCGTGACTTTTATACCCTGCGATCAACCAGCAGCCATAGTTTTCCTTTCGAAAACTTTGATCTTTTCTTGTAAACACATGTCCTTTCGCAAAGCAATTCTCAAGTCAATGCAAGTGCTCATGTCATGATGCAGGATGCACATGTAACTTCGTATCAAACATGTAACACTCAAACACACACACATCTTACATATCAAACATGCGGTCTTGCACCTCGAACACTCCATGTTCGTATCTTTCCAAGTCCATTCGTCTCACTAATTCACTTGGGATTCAATCTTATTCTTACTTAGTCAAACTTACCATCTATTCCTCAATTACACCTCCAATACCCTTGCATTTTATGTTCAAAAGAAGTGTATAAAGTTACTACACATACATAGGCGCCTAAAGGGTCAAAAAGACTTCCAGTATACTTGGAACGCCACATGAGGCACCTAAAGTGACTTGGAGCGCCTATACTAGGCGTTCGAAGTGTTCGGGGATGTGCCGTATACATCGAACGCCTACATGAAGCGCCTAATGTACATGAAGCGCCTAATGTAGGTGTTCGAAGTGTACGGGGATGCTCTGGGACATATTGAACGCCTACATTAGGCGCCTAATGTGACTTGAAGCGCCTAATGTAGGTGTTCGAAGTGTTCTGACGTTTCTAAACTGCAGTTTTTCTGCAGTAACTTCCACCCAACACCTTTGTTCTTCATCCCTTCCATGTTAAACACCTCATGATCCATCTTACCATCTAGATTCATCATGCTTAACACACAACTAACATGAATTGATTCTTAGACACATAAACTAGTATCCATCCTAAGCCCTCTATCAACCACCCTTCCAATATCTCTTCAAACTTTCCAACACAACAAACTTATAACAATGTCATCTTTAATCCTTCAACCTTCTGCAAATACACACAAAACACTTAGGATGTACCTAATGAACACAAGAACTCATACCAAAACAAGGAACACATTACGGATAACACTTTTATGGGCAATTATCAACAAAGATCACCACATAACCATTTTCGGAAAATGGCCCAAAGAACATGACTATACACCATCAACAACAACAATAATTACATATAGTAAAGCATTTAACATAAACAAACCAAAGCTACCAATGTGTGATCCAAGTTTTCTCTTTGTAAGAACATAGGGCCTATGGTATCAAAATTAGCGTAAAGCGTATAGAAAGATTACTTGCCTTTGTTTCTAGTTAAGCTTATGAATTTACAGCAGAATTTCGGTAAGGATTGCACCTAGGTTGACCGCAAGTTCTTCCTCCTTTTCTTCTTCCTTTCTCCCTTTCTCTTTTCTCTCTTTTTCTCTCTTTTCCTCTGCAGTCATTTTTTTCCCTCTTCCCCCTCTTTCTTTGCCTTTTAACCCCCCCCTTTAGGCTAATGGGGAGTTATACCAAAGTGTGGTGTAACTCCACTATCTTTTTGTAGGGACCATTTTGGTAATTTCCCCCAATTACCTTTAATTCTACTTTTAATCCCTTTTTCTTGTTTTCCTATATTTTATGTAACTAAGTCCAATAACCTACAAAATTAATTAATTTGCATTTAAGGTTGACTTTTAAGTATTGATAGTCGCGCTTAAAAGTCACGGGGTATGACACGACGTCACTTCGATCGATCGATGTAGGCTGAGGGAGAGACTGATGTGCTCTGATGGACGTGGATCGATCGACGTCAGGGGCTGATGTCCATCAGTTTTGTGGAAAAGTAGGGGAAGAAAGAGGGAAGCTAGGGGATCCTTTGGGTGACCTTATAGACTTCTTAAGACATGATTGAGGTTAGAGAAAGTTGTGTGTATGTATCATAAGATTGTGAACCAATGATGAGTAATTGTGAGATGTGTTAAAGTGAGTGCATAAGAGAGGACTTATGTGCTTGAAGTCTGTGATTGAAGAATGTGATTGAATGATGAGAAGTTGTGCATTTTTGCATCATGGCACTTGCATTGCATTATGATTTGATAAGAGATATGCCTTGGCACAGGGTATAAAGTTTGCGAAATGAGCTGTGATGTGTTACATGGTATAAAGACAAGCTGTAACCACTACACGGTATAAACTGAGCTGTAATGTGACACAGGGTATAAAGACAAGCTGTGGCACATTACAGTGTATAAAGTTAAGCAGTGGTGCATCACAGGGTATAAAGACAAGCTATGGCCAATCACAGGGTATAAAGTTATGTGACCGGACATTAAGACATGCATTGCACTGTTTTTGAAAAGTGAAGCATAATCATTTGGGTTTGTGTAGTGTAGTGCATATTTTGAATTGTCATGCATCACGTGAGTCGTTTTGGTATGATTGACTTGTAAGTGTTTTGTTATTGAACTGTTTACTACTTATTCGTTGATGTTCTTTGTTTCTGTTGTGCTGACAACTTATGATCTTTAAATTATACAAGACATGTGCCCCATTATCCCTTGATATAGATATTACTCATGTCTTGCCATGTGTTGATCCAGTACATCTTATAAGCGGGTTACTTGCTAGTGTTTTTCGCTAAGAGTTCTACTCGTTGTCTCGGAGATAGGGCTGAGTATGATATGATATATATTGAGGACGATGGCGAGTGGGACGAATGGGATGAGTAGAGCTTCTTGGGATATGCCTTGGTCATGTTGGGATGTTTAAACTTCTCTTTTATCCACTTAAGTATTTAGTTTGCTGCGACCACGAATAATCTTTTGTAATCACATTATATATTGATGTACGGATTTGATGGTTTAGATTTATTTTACACATGTTTCCGTACTTACTCTCTTACGTCACTGATGATGCGTATCCGAGAGATGAGACGTCTTGTAGTCCTCTCAGTAGGCTACGACGGGTGCATCGGTTCGGGTTCGCTGTCTGGGCCAGGGCGCTACAGTAATCATTGTTGATATTTAGCACTTGAGTCATACTTATATATCATGACACCATCTTCTTTTTTTCCTACATAAGATTTTTTTTGGTCTTTACATCTCACTCTCTTAATGGACTAGTGTCCTCATAGGTCCTCCGTTAAGAGACCAGGATCTCTCGAATGTCTCAGATTTGTCCTTTTTGTCTCGACGACGCTAGTCGGCTCTGACAACATAATTGTAAAGATCTGGATTTTCTCAATCAATTCCAAGTTTGACACCTGTTTAGGTTGGAGGTTGTCACTATGGGCAGGCATTACTGAATGTCAACCGAATTGAAATTTCGTTCTCGCTAATCCGAAAATGATTAATCCTTGTTGACATTTAGCATTCGAGCCATACTTATATGTTATTACATCATCTTATTTAATTCCAATGCAGGATTATTCGGTCTTTACACCTCATTCTCTTAATGAATCAGCGTCCTTGTTGGACCTCCGTAAAGGGATCATGATACCTCTAGCATCCCATATTTTCTCTTTTTTCCCGGAAACACTAGTTGGCTCTAGTAATATAATTGTAACAATCTTCATTAACCCAACAGAATCTAAGCCTGGCGCATGTTCAGGCCTGATATCGTCATTATAGACAACCATTAGTGAATATCAACTGAATCATACTTTCTCCATCGCTAGTCTAAAAATGATTAATTTTGATTTATATTTAACACTTGAGCCATACTTATATATCATGACACTATTAAAAAGAATAGTGTCATGATATATAAGTACATACTTATATATCATCACACCCCGAGTTCCAATACTCAAGATGTCACATCTACTGCATCCACTTTTCAAGAAATACAAGGCTTCCTTATGCGCCATCATAATTATGCCAACCTCAACTCCATAAATAAGTTCAATAAAAATAACTAAAAATAATTCAATATAATTCTCAAAAATAATCCTCAATCAACAGAAATATATTCTCAATGAGCAACTTTATTCCAGAGCTAAAACTCAACTAGCAACTATATTAAACTCAATCAAAAATTGTTGTCTAAAAGTTAGATAATTAATAACAGAGCAGCATCTTATAAATTATCTTCAATACTCCTCCACCACTCTCACTCGTCATCATCTTCAATATGAATATGCTCTAACATTTCATATACGGAAAAATGGTAAATAGTAGTGTGAGCAAAACAACGTGCTCAGTAAGTAATTTGAATATCTTTTGTATGATCACATATGGCAAAAAACAAGTTTTGAAATAACAATAAATTTTATATAATAAAAATAAAAAAGCATCAAGTTTTCTATCTTCAAAACATTACAAATAGTATTTTTGTTTTTTTAGCTCTCAACCGCCTTATATCATTTGGCAGGGTGCTCCGTCTAAAAAAATCTATTTTATATAGGCTTATGGATCTCCATCATGAGACGAGGGCATGGGGTTGAAATCCCCGCTCCCTTCCTATAGCGCCCGGTCCGATACTGGACATCGGTACCAGTACATCTGCCGTAGTCTGCCAAGAGAACTACGAAACGCCAAAGAAGATCAAGTACACGTCCTCAATGACGTAAGATAAATCAACAGAAACGTCGTAAAATTTGAAACTTCAATAATAACAATATACCCAAGAATTTCAATGGAATTAAAACATGTTCGATGAAATGTCTAAAATATCCTCCGATACAAATTGTTAAACATCAAGTCTTTCAACTTAAAAGAAAATGATCAGAAATCTATCTACTTCAGTGACCGTCATCCCAGTGAGCCCACTCGCCGCCGTCTTCTACAAAGATCATTTTGTACTCTGGCTCACCTGAAAAGAAGATGGAGTATCTATTCTTAGCGAAAACATCGCCAGCAAGTAACCTGTCTATACACCTTACGGGACCACACACGACGAGTCACCAATGTATAAATCATTGCCCAAAATAAGGTACTCGGGTTAGCAAATATCATTTTTTGTAACAATTCATTAAATCAAATAAATCACATAAATGATACACGAAAACGAAACAAACAAATATTGAGCAAAGCATAATACATAATCAAACCATATGCGAATGTCATTTCTTGCATGCCAAGTCTTATGCTTCGTGACATATGATGCATGTACTCATTTAAAACCACACACAAAACCCATGCATATGTCTTTTTCGTAAACATGTCATGCGTGTCATTTGACAAACTTTTCACAATTCTTCTTATCATATTCTTCGCGTAGCAGAACTTTATACCATGTGGGTGATTGATCCACAGCAAACATAACTTTATACCCCGTGCTGAAAGGTTTACAGCCCCATAACTAAAACTTTAAATCCTGTGCTGATAGGTCCACGACCCCATAACATGAACCTTATACCCCGTGCTGATAGGTCCACGGCCCCATAACATACTTAATACCCTGCTGTGTTGAGAAAAAGGGGTTTGAGTGATTACAAAAATACATGATTTAAATAACGTGTACTAAAGAAATGCATGACACGTTTTTTTCACTTGACACGTTTTTACAACAAACCTGTCTTATATACTTTATATATAATGTTGCCGTACTAACAAGCCATGAAGCTTTAAAGCTTACATCAAATGGCAAACATTTTTTGTGTTTGAACTATTTTCAGGTGCCATGATTAATGAACTAAACTAGTTCATTAAGTGAAGTACTTAGTTAAATGAACTAAGTAGTTCATTAAATGAAGATATATTTGGAAAAGGCACAAAGGCAACAAATTGAAGAATGGAAAGTCTTCTCCCACCTCTTATCACACGTTTATATATATATATATATATATATATATATATATATATATATATTCAGATTTTTTTTAAAAAAGGCACTATACATATATATTCTAACGTACTACCGACACGTTATATATTTTACGAACATACGTTAACGTCACACCACTATACTTACCTCATATTTATGAGTATATTCAGGTCTTATATCATATGATATAAGTCATGGTGATGACAAAATTATTACGACACGTTACAAGGTTCTAAACCAAAAATTGTCGTATCGGGTGACAACCGAAACTTCACCAACGTGTCACGTACTTGCCATATATAGATGGCCAGCCCTTACACTTCAAAAATGGCCACAAATTTCGTGGCTCACATGGTATATTCATCCATAAAATCATTCCATGTTGGCACACACAAATCACCCCCAATTAAGGCCTAATTGTGGAGATTCCAAAGTCATCTTTTTAAGCATCTGGGGCGCCACTTACTTCAGCCTTTATAGATGAATATTCAAGTTATTCTATGTATATTATGTGTAACATAATATATATAACATGTACGAAATGTTTACTTTTTACATATTCAATACATACTAAAGTGTTTTAGAAAAATCAATTTAGGGCTGATTGGAATATACCATATGCGTATAATTATTGTGCACTATTTTATAAAAGTTACAAAAATAATTTTAGCACATGTTCAAGCTTAGTCACACGCCTAGAGCTGCTTGGTGGAGCTTATGTGGAGCTTAGTTGGCATCTTGATTGGTCAAGAATGGACTATACAAGGTTAGTGACATAATGAAGGAAGCTACACAAGGTAATGTTTTAAACTTTGTTACTAATGTAACACATGCTGAAAATTCAGCATGTGTTAATCAAGGTGGCCGAATTTTGTGTACTAAATGATGATTAATTTGCTCTTCATTTTCAAGGGATTGATATAATACTAATATGACAATATTTTGAATGTCTTGAATATTGCACATGCTGAAAATTTCAGCATGTGAAGCAATGAGTTGGCCGATTTTCTTGAAGTAAATAAAGACAATTTGTCTTGCAAATTAAGTAGGATTGATTATGTGATTTTTGGCAATATTTTTACGATTAATTTGGCACTTTTTTTAAGTGAAATTTTCAGATTTGTACAGTCATCAAATGATGACAAATCTCATCCAATCAAGGAGTGCCAAATAAGCAAGGCCAAGATGATCATCCAATGAAGTGTTGCCAAGTAAGCAAGTTGATGTCACAATTATACAAGGCATTCTTCCAAGGACTTAAAAGAGAATTTCCAAGGGAAGAAAAGCCCTAGAAGGGTGCGGCCATATTGGCATAAAAGGAAGAGAAGAAGAGCAAATCAAACACAAGACAAGTCTTAGAATTTCAAGTGTGCAAAAACGTGTTCTACACTTTCTTTTTCTGTCTTTCTTTCTTCTCTTTCTCTCTCAAAGCCTATTGTATCTACATTCAAATACATTGTATAGGCTTCATTCATACCACCATACATGCTCTATTATTGTGAAAGGTTGATCAAGGTGTGATCAAACCTTCATCCGCTCGGTGGTGGTGTTCGTGATGATTGTGATTGCTTGTTTCGATTGTAAAGGGTTGGAGTTGGTGTGTAACTCCATCAACCCTGTGTGGTAAGGTGTTATTTTGTTTAGTGATAACCGAGGAAGGTGTCCTCGAAGACTGGAGTAGGTTGATTTAACCGAACCAGTATAAAATTCCTTGTGTTCTCTACTTTTCTGCACAGTACTTTCAGTTTTCTGCACTTTGCATCTATTTCATCGCGATCTTACAAATATCAAACGAATTTCAAAAATCACAAAACTTTCTAGAAACATAGCCACACGTTTTAAGTTTTATTTGACGCAAGTTTCAACCCTTTTGGACAAGTATAAGTCATTCAAACATTAATAGTTCTGAGACTAGTGCAGTCTGATTTTCAGACTTGCAAAGGTTGAGACTTTGAACATATTTGACTTACTTCCCAAAGGATTTTTCAAAACTGTTTTAACCCAATTAAACAAGCATAGTAAGGGGTTTTTCATTAAATTTTCAGACCATTTGGAGCCACGGTTTAATCGGAATAAATTTTTTAAATCAGACTGCCGTTTCTGACAGATTTGCGCAATCTGACCACCAACGATTTTGCAAAGGGTTAAAGGTTGAATTTTGATCTGAAAGTTTTAGGAGATACTCAGAACATCTGAGACTACAACCTCTCCGAATTTTAGAATTTGTGAAGGCATGTAACCTTTGTTTTCAAACGTCGCAAGATAGATCCTGAAAACAGAAAATATTTTCAGAAGTTAGGTTTTTGGATTAAAACATTCTTAAAAACCAAATTTTTCGCACCCACTATTCAACCTCCCTTCTAATGGTGCCTTGCAGGTCCTACAAGTGGTATCAGAGATAGGGTCACTCGTAACAAGAAGATCCAACGATCTAAGTGAGATGGCAACCACTAGCTTCAAAACCAAGCAAGAAGGTATGTCTAGTCAAAGGCCTTCTCTTTTTGATGGTGAGTCCTTTATTCAATGGAAGTTAAGAATGAAACTTTTTCTTATGGCTATTGATATTGATCTATGGTCCATTATAGAAGACGGTCCATTTATTCCTTCAAAATTATCTACTGTAGATGGTGTCACACTAGAGGTTGTAAAGCCAAAACAAGAATATACTAGTGATGACAAAAAGAGACTAAGCATGAATGCTAGAGCCATGCAATTACTCTTAAACGGGCTAAGTAAAAGTGAATCTATCTATGTGTCTAATTGCTCTAGTGCTCAAGAAATGTGGAGAATTCTTGAGATGAAACATGAAAGGACTAGCCAAGTAAATGAGTCCAAGATTAATATGCTTATGTCCACACTTGAGTCCTTTAAATTATTGCCAAATGAGTCTATTGTTGATATGGATCTACGCTTGACTAACATTTATAATTCTCTTGAGTCTCTTGGCAAAGCTTTCTCTACGCAGGAAAAGGTCCAAAAGGTACTACGAAGTCTTCCATCCGAATGGGACCTTAAAATGATAGCTATAGAGGAAAGCAAAGAAACCAAATCAATAAAAATAGAGGAACTAATTGGATCACTAAAGGCATATGAAAACAAACTCACTTTAAGAAAATCGGAATCAACGTCGAAACAAGGTAAGACTATTGCTTTTAAATCAAATGAATACGTCTCTACTTCTTCCGATCACGTAGATGATAGTGATTCCGAATCAGATAATGATGACTAAATACTATTGGCTAAAGGTTTGAGAAAATTCATGAGAAAGTCATTTAAAAACAAACCTAAGGCTACTTCCACTAAAAGAAATAAAAATAAAGCAAATGACAAGGACGAATGCGGGAAACTTGGACATTTATCTTATGACTGCCCTAACAAGGACAAACAAATAAACAAACATCTTGACAAGGATTGGACCAAAACTAGACTCGTCTCAGAACCTAAACAAAAGAGAAGAGCTGTCAAGGCCTCCACTTGGAGTGACACATCTGACTCTGAGGCTGATACAGGAGAGGAGACGACACAAGTATGCTTTGTATCCAAAGCATCTAACGAGGCATCTTCTGATTCTGATTCTGACTCTGATTCTGAACCTTCATTTGATGATCTTTTTAGTCAATATTTAGAACTACACAAGTTCACCAAGACTCTCGCAAAAGAAAGGAAACGATTAATTGAAGACAAGAAGTTGTTAGAATCTTCTAACACGAATCTTGTTTCTCAATTAAACGATTCAAAGGAAGAGTCGTCATGCATCATCAATGCATTAAAATATGAAATGAAATATGAGATTTCAAATTTGAAATCAAGGAATACGGATTTGGAGAAAATGATGAAACAATTTGACACGGGAACTAACATGCTAGATCGTATTATTTTATCACAAAAGCATGATAGTGATAAAACCGGATTAGGATACATTGAGAAAAATGAAACATCAATTAAACCAACCAAATTTGTTTTGTCTAAGAAAATAGACACACGTAAGGCATACATGGCGCCTAAGATGACGCATAGGCCCCCTCTCCCTTCATCTCGTCATGTTTCTTCTTCATATCATACAAAATATAATTATGTGACGTATAGATATGAGAAGAAACCATTGATGCATACACGACATTCATTCCATATATCTAGATCACGCACTATGCACACTAACACTAGAACATATTAAAAACGCACATCATATGATGCGCATAAGGGGATTCTCGGCCAAAGGCCTAATGTTTTCTCATCCCATGTCTGCTATGTTGCTCCTTCATCTACATTCTTACCATTTACTAGACCGAGAAGGATCACCCAAGTATGGCTGCCGAAAGGTACTTTTACTAAGAGGTGAATAACTAACTCGCAAGGACCCAAAATTAAAAGGGTACCTAAATCATTGTTGTACATTGTAGGGAACCCATACATCGAAAGACACATCCATCAAGTGGTTTCTTGACAGTGATTGCTCGAGGCACATGACGGGTGACTCGAGCTTGTTTTCAAAGTTGAAGAAGGTCACAAAAGGTAGATCCGTGACCTGTAGAGACAACAATGAAGGAAGAATCATCGGAAAAGGTACAATCGGAAGCCCAATCACTCTTCAAATCTCCAACGCCTTCTTGGTAAGTAATCTACCCTATAATCTTTGTAGCATCTCACAGTTTATTGACAACGGCTTTGATGTGTGTTTTACTCATCCATATTGCAATATAATAAATAAAAATGGAGAAATATTATTAAAAGGAAAAAGGGAAGGAAATATTTTTACGCTTTCTATGGATGACATGTTAGACGCTAAGATTAAGTGTTTTATATCAAATGAAACTAACGTTAGTTTGTGGCATAGACATTTAGGACACATTGGCATTTCTACACTTGAAAAACTCAACGAAAGAACCTAATACGAGGATTGCCTAAACTTGATTTAGACAACTTTCAGTTGTGTGAATCTTGTATTAAAGGCAAACAAACACGCGAGTCGCATAAACCTAAGAACGAAATTAGCACGTCTAGACTTTTAGAATTATTACACATTGACTTGTTTGGTCCTAGTCGCACTAAGAGTCTCGGTGGATGTTATTATGCATGTGTTATCGTTGATGGATTTTCTCGCTATACTTGGACTTTATTTCTTGCAAATAAAGATGATAGTGCCATTGAGATTGTGAAACTAATAAAACAACTTGAAAATGAATATGGTTTGAATGTGAAAATGATTAGAAGCGACAGAGGCGGTGAATTTAAAAAAAGGACATGATTGCTTTTTGCGAAGAAAAAGGAATCAAACACGAGTTTTCACCACCTAGAACTCCACAGCTAAATGGAGTAGTAGAAAGAAAGAATAGGACACTACAAGAAATCTCTAGAACCATGTTGTGTGAAAATAAATTGCCTAGATTTTTGTGGGTGAAAGCCGTAAATTGTGCATGCTATATAGCGAATCATTTGACAATTAGAAAGAAATTAAATAAAATGCCTTATGAAATAGTAAATGATCGCATGCCTAAAATTGATTACTTTCATGTGTTGGGTTGCAAATGCTTTGTTTTAAATACAAAAGATAATTTAGACAAGTTTGAATCTAAATCAATTGAATGCATCTTTGTTGGATACTCTGTGAATTCAAAAGCATATACATGTTATGATCCTATCACTAGACAAATTTTAGAATCCATTCATGTGAATTTTAATGAATTTGGTGAGGTTGAAAAAGATAAAGAATATGATGATGATTTTGAATTAAAACCAGTGTTAGATGATGATGGCACGCATGATGAAGCAAACACACTAGAAATGCATGATCACTTAGAAATGCATGAGAACGTCGAGAATAATCAACCAAGATGGCATAGGGATCACCCACACGATCTCATTATAGGCGACATTACTCACGGTGTACGACCACGTAGAAGAATAAATCCAGATGAAATAAACCAATTTCATGCCATGATATCTGAAATGAACCTAAAAACGTGTTTGATGCTTTGAGTGATTCTTCTTGGATTGATGCTATGCATGATGAACTTAATCAATTAGTAAGAAATGATGTATGAGATTTAGTGCCACGACCACAAGATAAGGCTATAATAGGCACAAAGTGGGTGTTTAGAAATAAAATGAATGAAGAAGGTAAAGTTGTTAGAAACAAGGCGAGACTTGTAGCACAAAAATATAATCAAAAAGAAGGAATAGACTATGACAAAACATTTGCATCCGTAGCACGTTTAGAAGCCATACGACTTTTACATGCTATTGCTTGCATGAAAGGTTTTAAACTTTATCAAATGGACGTGAAAAGTGCATTTTTAAATGGCTTTATACAAGAAGAAGTTTATGTGAAACAACCACCCGGTTTTGCAAATTTAAAATACCCCGATCACGTGTACAAATTAAAGAAGGCACTACACGGTTTAAAGCAAGCACCTAGGGCGTGGCATGATCGTTTTTCTACTTTTATTTTAGAAAATGGTTTTAAAAGAGGTACGATAGATAGCACTCTATTCTCGAAACAAGATAAATCGGATTTACAAATCATTTATGTTGATGACATCATTTTTGGATCTACATCTCGTAAATTTGTTGAAGAATTTGAAACTTGCATGAAATCCGAGTTTGAAATGTCTATGGTTGGTGAATTGAATTACTTTCTTGGCTAGCAAATTAAACAAACGAGTAAAGGTATACATATAAGTCAAGTGAAATATGTGAATGACATGATTAAAAAGTTTAATTTTGAGCACTTAAAACCGTCCCCCGCCCCTATGAGCGTCACCACTAAACTAGATAAAGATGAACATGGAAAGGACTTTGATAATGCTTTAGATAGGTCTATGATTGGTTCTTTGCTCTATCTTACTGCTAGTAGACATGATATCATGTTCAGTATGTGTATGTGTGCACGTTTTCAAAGTCAGCCAAAAGTGTCTCATTATAATGCTGTGAAAAGAATATTTCGCTATATTAAGCACACACCCACTTTAGGCATTTGGTATGATAAAGATTCTGAATTTAACTTGCATGCTTATACCGACGCGGATTATGGTGGATGTAAAATAGATAGAAAAAGCACAAATGGCACTTGTCAATTTATAGGAAATTCACTAATTTCATGGTTTTCTAAAAAGCAAGCAAGTGTAGCATTATCCACTACCGAAGCTGAATACATGGCACTTAGTCTTGGTTTCACACAATTACGATGGTTAAAACAAAAACTTTCTGATTTCGGTATCACGGTAAATCGTATTCCTATTTATTGTGATAGTATGAGTGCCATAAACTTGTCTAAGAAGCCCGTGCTACACTCTAAGGCCAAGCATATAGAAGTACGATATCACTTCTTTTGTAATCACGTAAATAATGGTGACATTATCATAGATCATGTACGCACTGAGGCACAAGTAGCCAACATCTTTACTAAGGCACTAAATCAAGTCACGTACGGAAATCTACATTCTAAATTAGGCATAATTTCTGCTGATTTGATTTGATATTTCTTTCCATATTTACATGCACTTTTGATTGTCTTTCCAAAATAAAGGGGGAGAGAGTGCATGATTTCAGGGAGAGAGAGAGAGATTGATTGCACAAATCAAGGGGAAGAAAATTCGAAATTTGAAATTCGAAATTTGAATTTGTGCATGATTGGAGGGGAGCAATCAAATTTAGATCATGTACTAAGATTATTTTGTAAATCATCAAAAGGGGGAGATTTTTGAGAAAAAGGGGTTTGAGTGATTACAAAAATACATGATTTAAATAACGTGTACTAAAGAAATGCATGACACGTTTTTTTGACTTGACACGTTTTTACAACAAACCTGCATTCATCAAATGGCAAACATTTGTTGTGTTTGAACTATTTTCAGTTGCCACCATTAATGAACTAAACTAGTTCATTAAGTGAAGTACTTAGTTAAATGAACTAAGTAGTTCATTAAATGAAGATATATTTGGAAAAGACACAAAGGCAACAAATTGAAGAATGGAAAGTCTTCTCCCACCTCTTATCACACGTTTATATATATATATATATATATATATATATATATATATATATTCAGATTTTTTTTAAAAAGGCACTATACACATATATTCTAACGTACTACCGACACGTTATATATTTTACGAACGTACGTTAACGTCACACCACTATACTTACCTCATATTTATGAGTATATTCAGGTCTTATATCATATGATATAAGTCATGGTGATGACAAAATTATTACGACACATTACAAGGTTCTAAACCAAAAATTGTCGTATCGGATGACAACCGAAACTTCGTCAACGTGTCACGTACTTGCCATATATAGATGGACAGCCCCTACACTTCAAAAATGGCCACAAATTTCTTGGCTCACATGGTATATTCATCCATAAAATCATTCCATGTTGACACACACAAATCACCCCCAATTAAGGCCTAATTGTGGAGATTCCAAAGTCATCTTTTTAACCACATGCGGCGCCACTTACTTCAGCCTTTAGAGTTGAATATTCAATTTATTCTATGTATATTATGTGTAACATAATATATATAACATGGGCAAAAAATTTGAATTTAATTGGAGAAAAATTGCGTAATCGACAAAAGTCAAAAATTCAGTTTTCTACGAACACGACACATGGAACATTTTTTTGGCACGACATATGACATGTATCTAGACACTTTTTACATATTCAATACATACTAAAGTGTTCTAGAAAAATCAATTTAGGGCTGATTGGATTATACCATATGTGTATAATTATTGTGCACTATTTTATAAAAGTTGCAAAAATAATTTCAGCACAAGTTCAAGCTTAGTCACACGCCTAGAGCTGCTTGGTGGAGCTTATATGGAGCTTAGTTCGCATCTTGATTGGTCAATAATGGACTATACAAGGTTAGTGACATAATGGAGGAAGCTACACAAGGTAATGTTTTAAACTTTGTTACTAATGTAACACTTGCTGAAAATTCAGCATGTGTTAATCAAGGTAGCCGAATTTTGTGTACTAAATGATGATTAATTTGCTCTTCATTTTCAAGGGATTGATATAATACTAATATGGAAATATTTTGAATATGTCTTGAATATTGCACATTCTGAAAATTTCAGCATGTGAAGCAATGAGTTGGCCGATTTTCTTGAAGTAAATAAAGACAATTTGTCTTGCAAATTAAGTGGGATTGATTATGTGATTTTTGGTAATATTTTTATGATTAATTTGGCACATGTTTTAAGTGAAATTTTCAGATTTGTACAGTCATCAAATGATGACAAATCTCATCCAATCAAGGAGTGCCAAATAAGCAAGGCCAAGATGATCGTCCAATGAAGTGTTACCAAGTAAGCAAGTTGATGTCACAATTATACAAGGCATTCTTCCAAGGACTTAAAAGAGAATTTTCAAGGGAAGAAAAGCCCTAGAAGGGTGCGGCCATATTGGCATAACAGGAAGAGAAGAAGACCAAATCAAACACAAGACAAATATTAGAATTTCAAGTGTGCAAAAACTTGTTCTACACTTTCTTCTTCTGTCTTTCTTTCTTCTCTGTCTCTCTCAAAGCCTATTGTATCTACATTCAAATACATTGTATAGGCTTCATTCATACCACCATACACGCTCTATTATTGTGAAAGGTTGATCAAGGTGTGATCAAACCTTCATCCGCTCGGTGGTTGTGTTCGTGATGATTGTGATTGCTTGTTTCATTTGTAAAAGGTTGGAGTTGGTGTGTAACTCCATTAACCCTGTGTGGTAAGGTGTTATTTTGTTTAGTGATAACCGAGGAAGGTGTCCTCGAAGACTAGAGTAGGTTGATTTAACCGAACCAGTATAAAATTCCTTGTGTTCTCTACTTTTCTGCACAGTACTTTCAGTTTTCTGCACTTTGCATCTATTTCATCGCAATCTTACAAATATCAAACGAATTTCAAAAATCATAAAACTTTCTAGAAACATAGCCACACGTTTTAAGTTTTATTTGACGCAAGTTTCAACCCTTTTGGACAAGTATAAGTCATTCAAACATTAATAGTTCTGAGACTAGTGCAGTCTGATTTTCAGATTTGCAAAGGTTGAGACTTTGAACGTATTTGACTTACTTCCCAAAAGAATTTTTTAAAACTGTTTCAACCCAATTAAATAAACATAGTAAGGGGTTTGTCATTAATTTTTCAGACCATTTGGAGCCACGGTTTAATCGGAATAAATTTTTTAAATCAGACTACCGTTTCTGGCAGATTTGCGCAATCTGACCACCAACAATTTTGCAAAGGGTTAAAGATTGAATTTTGATCTGAAAGTTTTAGGAGATACTCAGAACATCTGAGACTACAATCTCTCCGAATTTCAGAATTTTTGAAGGCCTGTAACCTTGTTTTTCAAATGTCGCAATACAGATCCTGAAAACAGAAACTGTTTTCAGTAGTTAGGTATTTTGATTAAAACATTCTTAAAAACCAAATTTTCCGCACCCACTATTCAACCCTCCCTCTTCTAGTGGTACCTTGCAGGCCCTACATGCTTTTGATTCACAAGTCACGCTTTTATACCCTGCTACCGCAGGCGTAACTTTTATACCTTGTGATCAACCAGTAGCCATATCTTGTCTTTCAAAAACTTTAGTCATCTTTTTCAAACACATGTTCTTTCGCAAAACAAATCTCATGTCGAAATGCAAATTGCTCATGTCGTGATGTAGAATGCTCATGTAACATCTTATCAAACATGTAAACATACACACACACCACTTACATATCATGTACAAGATCCGGAACCTCAAACACATCACGCTCATCTCTTTTCAGGTCTGTTCGTATTACAAATTCACGTCGGATCCATTCTTAACCTTACTCATGCACACTTAACATTTACAACTTAAGTACACCTCAAATACCCTTGTAGTTTATGAGCAAAGGAAGAGAATAAAGGTATCTCACACTCATGGAGCGCTTAATGTGTCAAAAGAGACTTCCGGTACACTTGGAACGCCTTCAAGAGGCGCCTAATGTGGCATAAAGCGCCTATTCTGGGCGTACGAAGTGTTCTGGAATGTGCTGGTATACATCGAACACCTACATGAAGCGCTTCAAGTGACATCAAACACCTTCGGAGGTGTTCGAAGTATTCTGGAATGTGTTGTGACACATCGAATGCCTACATAAGGCGCCTTATGTGACATGAAATGCCTTATGAGGTGTTCGAAGTGTTCTGGAATGCACTGGAACATATTGAACGCCTACTTTAGGCACCTAATGTGACATTGAGCGCCTAAAGTAGGTGTTCGAAGTGTTCTGACGGTTCCAGAAACTACAATTTCTGCAGTAACTTCTCATCATCATCTTCCTCCTTCACCCCTTTCATGTTAAACACTTCAAATTCCATCTTACCACCTAGATTCCATCATTCTTAACACACATAACACCGATTGATCCTTAAATCTACTAGTTGCATCAATCTTAAGCCTTCTATCATTCATATCCCTGGATGTATCATCACTCTTCTACCCTATGCCCAACTTGCAGCACACATCATCTAAACCTTCTTCAATCCATCTCAAATCAACTAAAACAACTCTTAGGAAACATGACAATTATCACAAAGCATTTCTTACATCAAAGAGGATACTTTCAGGGCATGTTTGTTAACAATCAAGCACAACATAAACATTCTCAGAATTCGGCCCAAAGAATACAACTTTACTCATCCAACCAACAACAAATACATAAAGTAGAACATTTAACATAAGCATATCAAAATTACCGATGTGTGATCCGACTTTTCTCTTTATAAGAACATAGGGCCTGTTGGAATCAAAATTTGCGTAAAGCGTATAGAAAGATTACTTGCCTTGGAATCTAGATAAGCTTACTAGTGTATGGTAGAATTTCGGGACGGATTGGATCTAGGTTAGCCTTCTTCTTCTTCTTCCTCTCCTTTTCCTCTCCTTCTTCTCCCAAGCGGTTCCTTCCTCTCCTTTTGTGTTGTAACCCACGGCCCCCCTCTCTTTTGGGGAGTTATACTAAATGTGTAACTCACCCATCATTAAGTGGAGAGGTCATTTTTGGTAATTTGCCTAATTCTCTTATTTCTCACTTTTAACCCCTTTCTTTCCTTCTTCTATATTTTATTTAACTAAGCTTCATAAACCTATACAATTAATTAAATTGTATTTAAATTTGTTTTCTAATTATTTAATATTGGACGCGGAACTTACGGGGTATGACACTCCCCCCAATGTTTGGACGCTCCAATAACTTGCTTGCGAATTTCCATACCACATAACATATAACATATACTTTTCTTGATTTGATTAGTCATGCGACACCAACATAAGTCGATTAAGAGCACAAAAAACCTCTTAGTTAATAAATCAAATATAATCAATAAAATTTCACATAGAGCACATACTTCATAAAACACACGATACTTCTATATAATCTAATCTAATATCGAAGTAGACATGTAAAAATATGATTTTGTGAAACTACTTTGGCAAAACATAAAAGAGAATCAGACTACTTACCTCGTATTTGCTATTTATTGTATGTCGTATTTCATACTTAAGCCTAAACAATTATAAGTAAAGATTATTGCTTCAAAGAATTAAAAAGAATACTTACTCTTGACTGATTTAGTTACTTAGCCCACTTTAAACATTGCGAAACCATCAATTCCACGGCTTTTTCTTCCTATAAGCTAACATTATTGGCCTTATAATATGGTATGCTGTTTATCCCTAAATGTTCAACCAACCATCAACTAATAGACCTGTAATTCTAAGAACAGCAATATTTTCTCTCTTTTTTTTAAAACTAAGTAATAAAAAGGAAATTAAATAAATGCTGCAGGAAGAAGCTATTTAAATATTTAAGGGAGAAAAGAAATCTTATAAACATGTTTGGGGTTGTTCTTGCTGCTCGCGCTTCCTTTTAGTTATGGGTTTCATACGTTCTCCTATTTATAGGGAATAGTTTTCTTATCTTACAAATCTCAAATATTATCTAAAGATTATTTTCTTAGTATAATCCTATTTACGCCTATCTTTTTCATTTTTTATGTTTATCGTACATTACAATATTTTTTGTCCTACATATTTATCACCATAATACCTGTTTTATATGATTACCTTTAATCATTTTGTCTTTAGTTATGATTAATGTAATTTTTTTAAAAAGTGCGAATTTAACAAAATTGTTTTTGATGGACTTGCTATTTCAATTTCTAACATTAAAATTGTTGCCTCCTATATAAACTCAGATTTATTAGAGAACGAAACTGACATTCTATACATCACAAGGATGAGCAGAGCTCGGCACAGGGAAGAGCTGAGGTCAGTACAGGGAAGAGCTGAAGTCAGCACAAGGATGAGCAGAGCTCAGCACAGGGAAGAGCTGAGTCCAGCACAGGATGGGCCGGGGCCAGCACAGGGATGAGCCGAGGCCGGCATAGGGATGAGGTCAGGCCGGCACAGGGATGAGCTGAGGCCAGCATTGGATGAGCAGAGCTCAACGTAGGAAGAGCAGAGCTCAATGCAGGAAGAGCTGAGCTCAGAGAAGAACTCAGCACAGAGAAGAGCTCAACACAGGGAATAGCTCAACACAGAGATGAGCTCGACACATGGAAGAGCTTAACACAGGGATGAGCTCAGCATAGAGACGAGCTCAACACAGAGAAGAGCTTAACACAGGGAAGAGCTCAAACAGGGATGAGCTCAGCACAGAGATGAGCTCAACACAGAGAAGAGCTCAACACAGGGAAGAGCTCAAATAGGGATGAGCTCAGCACATATATGAGCTTAACACAGAGAAGAGCTCAAACAGGGATGAGCTCAGCACAGAGATGAGCTTAACACAGAGAAGAGCTCAACACAGGGAAGAGCTCAACCACAGAAAAGAGCTCAACACAGAGAAGAGCTCAACATGAAAACTGGGGCGAGTCCAGGACTCTGTCCTTAAGACGAATTGCTCCGGTATACTATGCCCAACCGGAAATCATAAACGTCTCCCAGGATACAACGGCTAACAGTTCTAACGAGTGGCACTACTACGTGAGAACTCCACGAAACTGACAAGTGTTCTAAGTTCTCGGATTGATGAAATGCAGCAGCAGTGTATGCAGTATGCATCAATAGTTTATGCAGAATGCTTGTATGCAACAGGAGAAAAGAAGAAAAATTTCAGTGTCCATCAGAAGCAGAGCACTGCCTCCATTTATAGAGGGAAATCTTGGAGGTTACGGCAACCCACGACCGCACTAATCGGCCATTAACCCTCACATTCACCATGCACCCCACGACTGCCTCTGATCGGCCAGTAACCCACGACTGGTAGGAATTAGTCAACTGAAACTATCAGCTTAATCCGAGCCGTTAGATCGTAGGATTAAATCATAACCGTAGGATCTGATAACTTATTTTCTAAAAAAATTTAAAAAAAAATTATCCAAAAAAAATAAGAACCGGGTGGACGAGCCACGAGCCATGAGCACGAGCCCGAGCCAAGCCGGCCAGACGGGCGGGCGGCATCGCACTCGCTCGCGCGTGTGTGGCAGCCATCTGCGTCTTTCCTCCGGTAAAAAATTCTCTTGCCCTTAGGACACATCTAAAGTGCCTCTCCTAGCACTATATTTGGTGGCATTTTCCCTTCAATTTGCCAATGTGGTATATTTGCAAAAAGATGATGTGTCTTCTTCTCATGAAGCCACATCGCCTATTTTCCAATTTGCAACCAATTTTTGTTCCTACTTTGAGCATTAATTTCTCACTCACCCGGTATCAAAATTGAGTGATTCAAAAGCCTAAAATTATCTACTCATTACGTAGATAATTTAGGATTCATTATTTTCATTTTTGATTAACGAAAACTAATCATAATTAAGCTCAAAATATGTTGCTCACCCACTTTGGACAAACCCATTTCCACATTACAAATTTTCCTCCAACAATCCCCCACATGAATGCAAATTAATGCAAATGCAGATGCAGACTCTAACGAGAAGTCAGACAAGAAAAATGTTGCATCAGAAGAGGTAGCTTCTGGATTTGAACCTTTCGTAGTGAAATACCATCGGATTCACTCGGCTAAGTAGTGACTTGATGTCTTGAACTAGTCAGCGTTTGTTGTGAACCTAGACAACAATACTCACACAACATTTCCTTTAACACTCTTTTGGTTCTCATGGTTGTGTTCGTTTTGTCCATGAACAGCCTGGTTTCAAAAAGTTTTTTAGAGATTTCTTTGCCTCACAGAATTCTCATAGAAGCGGCCCCACTTCACACTTAAGTAGGTGATTCCTATCAGGAGCATTCTGCCATACCACTTGATGTATCAAGATATAGGACATCATTAAAAGCTTTAGCTTACCCTAAATATTCTCTGCAGACAGCACTTTTATGTAGTGGAATGAGTAAGTGCTAAACTGAACCTTCATAACTTAGTTGTCCCATTGAACCAAGATTCTGGGATTTCCAGTCAACAAGATTGCGTTACCGTTACAAATATTCTTGCATAATAGGCTTAAGTCCCATTCCGTTTGTCAATTTTGACATCTGATCTCTAGGCAAGCCTTTTGTGAGCGGATCCGCAAGATTCTCCTTTGATTTTATGTAATCAATGAAAATCACGCCACTAGAGATTAATCGCTTGATGATATTATGTCTCCGACGTATATGTCGTGACTTACCATTGTAGATGCTGCTTTGTGCTCGTCTTATAGCAGACTAACTATCACAATGTATGCTGATAGAAGCGATTGGCTTAGGCCAACAGGAACATCTTCTAGGAAATTTTGAAGCCATTCAGCTTCTTCTCTAGCTTTATCTATCGCTATAAACTCGGATTCTATAGTGGACCGAGCTATGCACGTTTGTTTTGTGGACTTCCATGACACAGCACCACCACCAACAGTAAATAGATATCCACTGGTGGACTTAGAGTCCTTGCTATCTGATATCCAATTTGCATCACAGTATCCTTCCAATACTGCTGGATATCTTGTATAGTGTAATCCAAGGTTCATTGTGTACTTCAGGTACCTCATCACTCTATTTAGAGCTTTCCAATGATCTTCACTTGGATTACTCGTAAACCTTCTCAATTTGTTTACTGAACAAGCTAAGTCTGGTCTTGTACAGTTTGTTATGTACATCAGACTTCCAATTACCTGTGAGTACTTCAATTGAGCTACAGGTTCACCTCGGTTCTTTCTTAAGTGTACACTTAAATATAGTGGGGTCTTTATTGGTTTTGTATCAAACACATTGAATCGTTTGAGAACAGATTCAATATAATGAGTTTGTGACATAACGAGGCCTTCAGTTATCCGAGAAATTTTAATTTCTAGAATAACATTGGCAATCCCCATATCTTTCATATCAAAATTTCGTGTTAACATCTTCTTGGCATTCAAGATAATGTCACGAGTATTGCCCATGATGAGCATGTCGTCTACATATAGACATACTATCACATAGGCATCTGGTGTGTTCTTAAAGTACACACACTTGTCACACTCATTGATCCTGAAGCCGTTTAACAACATTGCCTCATCAAACTTCAAATGCCACTGTTTGGGTGCTTGTTTAAGTCCGTACAAAGACTTAACAAGTTTACACGTCTTTTCTCTTGCCCTGGTACAGCAAACCCTTCAGGTTGCTCCATATAAATTTCTTCTTCTAACTCATCGTTTAGGAAGGCAGTCTTCACATCCATCTGATGGATTTCTAAGTCATAGACTGCAACAATAGCAACTAGCATCCTTATTGAAGTGATTCTAGTTACCGGTGAGTAAGTATCAAAAAAGTCAAATTCTTCCTTTTGTCGACAGCCTTTAGCTACCAATCGGGCCTTGTACTTGTCAATAGACCCATCCTCTTTCAGCTTTTTCTTAAAGATCCATTTGCATCCGAGTTGTTTACTTCCTGATGGAAGATCAACCAGCTCCCAATTGTGATTTTGAAGAATCGATTCTATTTCATTGTTTACTGCCTCTTTCCAGAAGGGAGCTTCTGGAGTTGACATAGCCTCAGAAAAGGGTCTTTGATCGTTTTCTACCAAGTACGTAAGATAATCTGGTCCAAAGGACATTGGTATTCGGGCTCGTTTTCTTTGACGCGGTTCCTCAATTTCTTGAGCGGTCGTCTCACGCACTCGCTTACTAGTGCTTGTTTCTTCGTTGTTTTTGTCGTTCTTTGGAAAGACATTTTCAAAGAACACTGCATTTCTTGATTCTTTGACAACATTTTCATGTATTTCAGGAATGTCCGATTTGTGCACTTAGAATCGATATGCACTACTGTTAGTTGCATATCCTATGAATATGCAATCAATTGTTTTAGGCCCAACTCTTACTTGTCTTGGTTTGGGTACTGCAACCTTCGCCAGACAGTCCCACACTTTCAAGTATTTGTAGCTAAGCTTATGGCCTTTCCAAAGCTCGTATGGGGTTTCATCCATCTTCTTAGATGGAATTCTTTTTAAAATGACGTTGGCTGAGAGAATTGCTTCACCCCACAAGTTCTGAGGTAAACCCGAACTTATCAACATAGCATTCATCATCGCTTTTAGAGTACGGTTTTTGCGTTCAACAATACCATTCGATTGAGGTGAGTATGGTGCGGTTGTTTGATGAATAATGCCATGTTCTGAAAAAAATTCATTAAATGGTGCATCATATTCGCCACCTCTATCACTACGAACCGTCTTAATTTGTTTGCTAAGTTGATTCTCAACTTCATTTTTGTAGTCCTTGAAACCATGAATGGCCTCGTCTTTGCTACTTGGCAAATAAACATAACAGTATCGTGTGCAATCGTCGATAAAAGTTACGAAATACTTTTTACCACCTCTCGTTTGCACAAATTTTAAATCACATACATCGGTATGAATTAAATCCAAAGGTTCAGTGTTCCTTTCTATTGAAGGAAATGGTGTCTTTGTCATTTTTGCTTCAACGCAGACTTGGCATTTTTCTTTATTAATGTTTAGTTTGGGTAATACGTCAAGATTAATCATCCTTTGTATTGACTTGTAATTAACATGTCCCAAACGAAAATGCCATAAACAAGAAGACTCAAGCATATAAGTAGAAGTAGAAGCATTCTTATTAGTCTCTTCGGGCGAAACTTTCTTGGGTACAACTGTCATTACACTTAACTTGAACATATTATCAGTTAAGTATCCCTTTCCCAAAAACACCCCGTTCTTACTTAGAATAAATTTATTACAATCAAATACTAGTCTAAATACATGACTGATTATTAAAGCTCCAGAAACTAAGTTCTTATGGATGTCAGAAACGTGCAGTACATCTCGAAGAGTCAATTCCCTTCCTGAAGTCATCTTTAGAATCACATTGCCCGAACCTTCAATCTTCGAGCTATCAGAGTTCCCCATGTACAGCTTTTCATTATTCTTCGCCGGAGAATAGTCTCTGAACATCGCCATGTTGGCGCAGACGTGTCGAGTGGATCCAGTGTCCACCCACCATTCACGAGGATTTCCTACTGCGTTGCACTCAGAAACAACAGCGCACAAATCCAGATCATCCATCTGGCTGACAAGGTTGGCTTTTGCTTTTTCTTGCTTTTTCTTGGGCTTACGGCAGTCAACACTGCAGTGCCTCTGAATTCCACAGTTATAACATTTTCCAGTGAGCTTTTTGACAACTTTCTTGCCTTTAGGGTTCACTCTGACATGATTTACCTTTTTCTTTTTCTTCGCCTCTGTGACATAAGCCTTTGCATGACCAGAGCTCGAACTTGGCTTTCTTTCGGATCTGCGGTTGTCCTCCTCTATATGGAGTCGAACAATCAGATCCTCCAATGTCATCTCCTTTCGCTTGTGTTTGAGATAGCTTCTAAATTCCCTCCACGAAAGAGGTAGCTTCTCAACCACAGATGCCACTATGAAAGATTCACTGAGCGACATGCCCTCTTCTTCCATTTCGACCACTGACATCTGAAGTTCCTCAATCTGAGAAACAACAGTCTTGGAGTCTGACATTTTAAAATCAAGAAATTTGCCAACGACAAACTTCTTTGTACCAGCATCCTCCGTGCGGTACTTCTTATCTAAGGCCATCCACAGTGACTTTGCAGTTTTAAAGATACAATACAGTCCGTACAACGAATTGTCTAAACAACTTAAAATATGACTCAAGCAAACATAATTACTATATTTCCATGCTTCAGCCATCAAACTGTTTTGCATATTCTGATTCTGATCTTCAACCAGAACCACCTCCGGAGGATCCTCAGTCAGCATTTTAGCCAAACCCATCGTTGTCAAGAAAAACAGCATCTTTTGCTGCCAACGTTTGAAGAAACTGCCTCCAAAATTTTTCGGCTTCTCAACCTGTCCAACCGCAGGGACAGGAGCAGGAACAGGCGCAGCAACAGTAGGTGCAATTGGAACAACACAGTTCTGTTCCTGAGATCCAACGTGCACAGCATTGAACGAATTAGAGCTTTTGTTCTCCATCACGTTTCAGTTTCTGACAAGTGTAGAAACAAGAAGTCAGTATACAAACAGAATACTGTAAATAAATCGGTGCAGAACCGCAGAAAAATTCGTCTTAAGATTGCTGCCTCCTATACAAACTCAGATTTATTAGAGAATGAAACTGACATTCTGTACAGCACAAGGATGAGCAGAGCTCAGCACAGGGAAGAGCTGAGGTCAGCACAGGGATGAGCTGAGGTAAGCACAGGGATGAGCAGAGCTCAGCACAGGGATGAGCTGAGGCCGACACATGGATAAGCTGAGTCCGGCACAGGGATGAGCTGAGGCCGGCACACGGATGAGCTGTGGCCTGTGCAGGAAGAGCATAGCTCAAAGCAGGAAGAGCATAGCTCAACGCAGGATGAGCTAAGCTCAGTGCAGGAAGAGCTGAGCTCAACACAGGATGAGCTGAGCTTGGAGAAGAGCTCAGCATAGGGAAGAGCTCAACACAGTAAAGAGCTCGACACAGAGATGAGCTCAACACATGGAAAAGCTCAAACAGGGAAGAGCTTAGCACAGAGATAAGCTCAACACAGAGATAAGCTCAACACAGAGAAGAGCTCAAACAGGGAAGAGCTCAAACAGGGAAGAGCTCAACACTGGGATGAGCTCAGCACAGAGATGAGCTCAACACAGAGAAGAGCTCAACACAGGAAAGAGCTCAAACAGGGATGAGCTCAACACAAGGATGAGCTCAGCATAGAGAAGAGCTCAACACAGGGAAGAGCTCAACCACAGAAAAGAGCTCAACACAGAGAAGAGCTCAACATGCAAACCGAGGCGAGTCCAGGACTCTGTCCTTAAGACAAATTGCTCCGGTATACTGTGCCCAACCGGAAATCGCAAACGTCTCCAAGGATACAACAGCTAACAGTTCCAACGAGTGGCACTACTACGTAAGAACTCTACGAACCTGACAAGTGTTCTGACTTCTCGGATTGATGAAATGCAGCCGCAGTGTATGCAATATGCAGCAATAGTTTATGCAGAATGCTCGTATGCAACAGGAGAAGAGAAAAAAATTTTAGTGTCCATCAGAAGCAGAGCACTGCCTCCATTTATAGAGGGAAATCTTGGAGGTTACGGCAACCCACGTCTGTACTGATCAGCCAGTAACCCCCACGTTCACCACGCACCCCACAACTGCCTCTGATCGGCCAGTAACCCACGACTGGTAGGAATTAGACAACTGAAACTATCAGCTTAATCCGAGCTGTTAGATCGTAGGATTAAATCATGACCGTAGGATCTGGTAACTTATTTTCTTGAAAAATTTAAAAGAAAATTTATCCAAAAATATAAGAACCGGACGGGCGAGCTACGAGCATGAGCCGAGCCGGCTGAACGGGGGGCGGCGGCGCGCGCGCACGTGTGTGGCAGCCATCTGCGTCTTCCCTCTGGTCAAAAATTCTCTTGCCCTTAGGGCACATCTAAAGTGTCTCTCCTGGCGCTATATTTGGTGGCATTTTTCCTTCAATTTGCCAATGTGGTATATTTGCAAAAAAGTGATGTGTCTTCTTCTCATGAAGCCACATCACCAATTTTCCGATTTGCAACCAATTTTTATTCCTACTTTGAGCATTAATTTCTCATTCACCCGGTATCGAAATTGAGTGATTCAAAAGCCTAAAATCATCTACTCATTACGTAGATAATTTAGGATTCATTAGTTTTAATTTTTATTAACGAAAACTAAGCTCAAAGTATGTTGCCCACCCACTTTGGACAAACCCGTTTTTACATTACAAATTTTCCTCAACATGTTACCTACCATCTAACATGATTTTTGTTTTATATCTTCTTGTTTTTTGTTTTGTTAGTTTTCTCTTTTTTCTCTCTCTTTTGTGTTTCTTTCTGCTAGAAAATAAACATGACACTGTTTTTCTATAATTAGTTGTCTTTGTTTTTGACAATTCTTGATTTTTAGGAATTAAACTCTCCTTACTTTAATTGATTTATTCTTATTCTTATTACTGATTTTGGTGGAGAAACCATGAAGGATGCATCTAGATGCTATAATAACGTTGTGCATCATTTATTTGGTTATGTAAAGTTTTAATGATACATTAGTTTATATACAAATCATATCACTCTTATATACTTTCTGCTCCCATCATATCAGGAACCCTGTTTCGAGACAATTTATGTGCCTTCGACCATTATGTCAGGAACCGTGTTGTGAGACAATTTATGTGTTGAAAGAAGAAATGGTAATTCATTGTTGAACCTTCACTAACCGTGTTCAAATCACCATTTGAGATGAACGTGTAGAGTCTTGAGAAAGGATAACGTCAAACAAAAATGGAGTTTGTGCACCATCTTACAGGGATTTCAAGATCAATTTCAAGGAGAGCTCGAGAAGACATTTCAAGATGAATGATACAATGGACAAGGAATCAGTTAACTAGAGAGAGTCTACTTATTATATAAGTCTGATATAGTTGTATCATTCTCTACTATATTGAATAATGTCATATCTGTAGATGTAGGTGATTTGTCAAACCATGTTATCTCTGTCATCTTTAATTTTCACACTTATGCTATTCCCTATTGTAACTCAGAAATCACTGCAATCTTAACAAGTAGTGTCAGAGCGTGGCAATAACATTTTGCTTAGTGAAAAGATTCCTGCTAGAAGTTCAGTGCTTGCAGTTATGGCAATGATGCGTGAAGGAAGCCGTCTTGGCAATCCACCACTTCTTATCAAAAGAGCACTTTGCATAACGGAAGGATCAAATGAAGGCTTATTCATTGGTGAGAAAGCTTGGAGATCTATTGTGGCTACTTGGACATCTTCCATGACAGCAGATTGAACTTTGAAAACGGAAGACAGGTTGCCAGCAAAGGAAGACCAAATAGCCAACTGCAACTCAAAAGCAGTTGATGTAATTTTCAATGGGTTGATGCCAATCAATTCAAAATGATTGCAAAATGCAAAAGTGCAAAGAGCGCATGAGACATCCTAAGCACTCAACATGAAGGAACAATGTCAGTGAAGCAATGTAAGCAGCAAATGTTGGCTACTCAATTTGAAGCTCTAAAGATGGCTGAAGATAAGACAATCATGGAATTCAATGCAAGATTTTGTGATATTGCAAATTAAGCCGACACTCTTGGAGACGAGTATAATAAATAAACACTAGAAAAAAAATACTTTGTTCTTTGTCTAGCAGGTTTGACATAAAAGTGAGAGCAATTGAAGAAGCCAAAAAAAGTCGTACCATTATATATGAAGGACTAATAGAATCTTTTGAGACCTATAAGATGAAATTCAAATAGTAAGAGAAGTGAAGTGTCTAGCTCTTCAAGCAAAAGAACAAGTTGAAGACAAGGAGGTAATTGAATCCATCCTCACCAAATGTCATAGCCTCACTCAATAATCTGAAAAGAAAAGGCAAGCTTTATGAAACAATGAATGCGGATTCTTCTAAAAATATTCAAACTGAATGCGCCAACAACTTGAAGAAAAAGAATGAACGGAATGGGTCATGCAGTAATACCTCTTACTATATCTGAACGAGGAGGAAGACCAATTACGTAATCTTGTGGCATTCAAATTACATATGTATAGCTCTACAACGAAAAAAATCCCCAAGCAAGTCTTCTTTGTCAGATTTTGTGTCTAGTGCTGCGAAAGAACCTGACGTGGAGCACAATCCACAAGTAAAAGACTGTTAGGTCCCTTAGAACACACTAGAAGGGGGGGGGGGGTTAAATAGTGTGTTCACCAAGTATGGATATTTTATGGCTATTTTCCGTTTTAAAGTGCAACCAATACTTGGGTGTGTTCTTTAGAAAGAATAAAGACTTGAAAGAAAATA
Source organism: Eustoma russellianum (assembly GCA_036186865.1). Lineage (NCBI taxonomy): Eukaryota > Viridiplantae > Streptophyta > Magnoliopsida > Gentianales > Gentianaceae > Eustoma > Eustoma russellianum. The sequence continues at coordinate 30,840,491 of AP025040.1, forward strand.
AAGAACACAAGTATGTATAGAGGTTCAAGTCAAATGACTCTACTCCTCTACCTTCTTGATGTTTCACAAGAATGATTTTGAAATGGGGATTGTTATTTCTTTTGGGGGAAACAACAATCAAGAACAAAATCCAGAAAATAGAAAAACTAGGCTCTTTGCCTAGACCACAACCAAGAAGTCTAACCCTTTGAAGTTTAGCCTCCAAAGATCTTCTTTGCCCTCAAAGAAATCTTGTAGGGAGAATAGTGCACCACACACTATCAACTAACCCTTCAAAGTCTAGAAATCTCAAACAAGAAGCACACTTGCTCCTTGACCAACAATCTACCCAATCTCTCACAATATGATCTCACCAAGAAGAAGACTCTTCTTCTTCTTACAATAAACACTCTCAACAATAAGGTAAAATGTACAAAGATTACAAGTATTTTGAGAGCTTGAGCTTGAGAGAATTTGAGAGCTTGCAAAGTAGAAAGTTGGAGAAGAAATGGAGGAAGCCCTTCTTTTTATCAACCTTCATGTTTCTTCCCATTTGAAACCCTCTGCACTGACATTAATGAGTTTTGGCATCATGTGTTGGTGAGTCCTCATCATTGGAGATCTCCTTTTGGCATGTAGCAACATTCTTGGAGAGATTTCAAAATGAATGCCAAGAAAGGAAACCTGAAATCTTCAGCAGAGAGGAACCTGTGAAAAAGACACTAAAAGAGGAGGGTACAAAGAGTCAACTGATGTTAAAAAGTGAAGTATAAGACCTTTGTAACGTTGGTCACATGAAGCGCCTAATGTGCTAAAAGCACAGGCGTTCGAAGTGACATTGAGCGCTTGATGTGAAAATGAACAATCGTTCGAAGTCACATCAAGCGCCTAATGTGGGCTTCTTAAGGCGTTCGAAGTCACATGAAGCACCTAATGTAGCCCTTCATGCTTGTTCGAACTAACTCTGACTTTTCTCAGAGAAAGTACTTAGGAGTACGTGCCCATTCAGGGGAAAAGTACTTTTAGCTTGGTGGACAGCATAAAGCGCCTAAAGAGGCGTTCAAAGTGTTCGCACTTTTCAACAGGCCACATGAAGCGCCTAATCAGGCGTTCAAAGTGTCCTGATTTTCAAACACTTCACATGAAGCGCCTAATCTAGGCGTTCGAAGTGTTCGCACATCCAGACACATCACATAAAGCGCCTAATCTAGGCGTTCGAAGTGTACTGAACTCCACCAAGGTACATTAAGCGCCTAATGTAAGCGTTCGAAGTATACTGACTTCAAACCACACACATAAAGTGCCTAATCACTTGTTCGAAGTACAGAATTGTGCAAATCATCAAAACTCAACATATTCTAACATTCTCCCTCTTTTTGATGATTTCACAACATGCATAACTTATCAAAGCTCCCCCTTCACATATGCTCCCCCTCACTAGATGCAATGGAAAAAAATAACTTGAACAGAACAAAGTGATGAAACAATTTAATGAACATCAACAACGAAATATCAAGTCATAAAATTGCATTAAACACTAGCTTGAAATTTTCACCACCAACAAAAAAATAAAAAAATTTAAAGAAATTTACATAGCACCACCACTTGGTGGTGTAAAACCACTGAAGCCGAAACCTACACTAGCGGCAAAATCAGTGAATCCACCCATGGATCCTCCAACATCTCCAGAGCCACCAGCATCACCACCACCGCCAGAACTGCCACCAGCACCACCAGCACCACCACTTTCTCCCCTAAATCATCTAAATTAGGAGGAAGAGCCCATGGACAAACTTGCATGAATGCATTACGAAATGCAGTCATGCGGGCTTCATTCCGTACATGCCGAGCTTCATGCTCAGCATCACGAAGATGCAGCTGTTGAACAGTCTGTTCAAGCGCAGCAATGCGTGATAGCAATTCAGGAGAATTACTACCACCAGCAGCATCTTGAGGTCCCTCCGCGACCTCGTCATCATCAGGAATGGTGGTGGCCTTGCGTTTTTGCGAGTCAATGGCCTGGGCGATATTGTAGTGATCATAGATGTTAGATTTGGCAACTGGAGACAAATCATCATCAGAAATATCAACACCTTTTGATTTTAACAATATTGTGACAATATTGGCAAAAGGTAAAGCTTTTGACCCTTTACGGAGAGCTGCAAACATGACTTCTATGAAAATCCAGGCGAGATTCAGCTGGGTCAGATGTTTGAGACGGTAAGATACATAGAAATCTATGTTACTAGGATTTCTAGTAGCCTTACCATTGATACAGTAGGTGACCACCGCTAGCAAGATGCGATCCACCAATGGCATGTTCTGAGTCTTTTTGGAGGGGAAATACCCCAAATCGAATTTTACGTCCTGCTCACGGATGCAATATTTGTTGCTCCAGTCAAATACGAAGAAATCAGTCAAACCCTCATTTCGAATTCTCAAGACTTCACAAATTTCAGGGATAGTGAAGCATCAATGATAGAGTTGAGGGAAAACGGTTGAGACTCAGATTGTGGAGTGACCCACAAGTTGGAGTAGAACAGCCGGGTGTGCTCGCGGAAATATTTTTGCATATCAAGCCTGGACCAAAGAGATGTCCAGCCTTGATGTTCCAAGAAAGGAACGATTTCAAATGCACTGCTCGTCTCAGGAACATTGCTGAGGTTGAGCAGTTTCAGAGGGATGATGAGGCGGTTGTTTGCTACCCATTCTTGGAATAGCATGCTGGAGTAGTAAGAAACATGGGCACCTTTGTCAATGGTGCGTGGAGGCTTCTTGATTTCGGGCTCAAACTTTTTTAGCCAAGGAAAGTTGTCCTTGGTGAGCCTTTCTCGAATGGCTGTGATTGCAGGAGGCTCGACAATACCTTGTCCAGCCGTTGTTTTTTGCTTTTGGGAGCGTGGGCGTTTCGAAGGACCAGCGGAAGCCATTGATAAAAAAATGAGAAAGGAGAGGTTTTTGTAGTAGAGGCAGAGAGATGGCATGAAGATGTGAAGAGGAATGAAGAAAAGTTTGGTTTTTAAAGGTGAATGAAGAAGATGAAGAGATGGTGGAGTAATGGAGGAAGATGAAGTAGTGGAGGAGTGGGAGAGAGAAGAAGATGAAGAGTTTTAGGTTAATGGGAGGAAGAGAAAGCAAACGTGGGGAAGTGGAGAAGTGGGAAAGAGGGAAAGGAGGTAATGGCGGCAGAGAATTGATGGTCCTTGAATGGCGCGAAAACTGAAGAGGCGGCGGGAAGGACAGTGTGAAAATAGGGTTGAAGCGCCTAATTTGACTTCGAACGACTTCACAAAGTGGGATGAAGCGCCTAAAGTCACATTGAACGGCTGTGGAGATGCAGAGTGAGCGCTTAATGTTACATCGAACGAGAGAACATATATAGATAAAGCGCTTAATCCTACATCGAACGCCTTTATAAAGGGACATAAAGCGCCTGATGTCACTTCGAACAAGTGACATCCTTAACATCAGGCGCTTGATGTGACATCGAACGCCTGAAGCAAGTGTGATGAAGCGCTTTATGTGCACTGACTTTGAAATTTTTTGAAATTTTCGTGCTCAAAACTCAAGATGGTTTTATCAACCCATGTTGAGCAACCCCAACCTACTTCTTATGGATACAAAGACATCACTAGGTAAGGGTTTCGTGAAAATGTCCGCTAATTGGTCTCGTGTAGGAACGAATTCCACACTTACCAAGTTCTTTTGTACACAATCACGGATGAAATGATACCTCGCTTCAACGTGCTTGGTCCGACTATGTTGGACGGGATTTTGTGCAATATTAATGGCGGACGTGTTATCACACAAAATTGGCACCTTGGAGAAGTGAATGTTATAATCATTTAACGTGTTTGTCATCCATAATAATTGTGCACAACACGAGGCGGCCGACACATATTCGGTTTCCGCCGTAGAAAGAGACACATTGTTTTGTTTCTTGGAAAACCAAGAAACGAGACAATCTTAGAGAAACTGACAAGTTCCGGAGGTGCTCTTCCTATCAACTAGACTCCCCGCATAATCGGAGTCACAATATCCTCTTAAATCAAAACATGCATTCTTAGGATAAAATAAACCAAATTTCAAAGTACTTCTAAGGTATCTAAGGATGCGTTTTACCGCAATAAAATGCATCTCCCTAGGATCACTTTGAAATCTAGCACATAAACATACTGCATGTAAAATATCGGGTCTACTAGCCGTTAAATAAAGTAGACTACCTATAATGCCACGATACAAGGTTACCTCGACATGCTTTCCTTTTTCATCCTTGTCAAGCTTGGCACTTGTGCTCATAGGAGTGTTCACCTCTCTTCCTTCACCAAAGTTGTACTTTTTGAGCAAATCTCTTGTGTATTTGGTTTGGGAAATGTACACGCCATCTTCGGTTTGCTTGATTTGTAATCCAAGGAAATAATTTAGTTCGCCCATCATGCTCATCTTGAACTCACCTTGCATAAGACTAGCAAATTGCTCACAAAGACAATTGTTAGTAGCACCAAAAATAATATCATCAACATATACTTGAACAATTAAATGATTCCTACCTTGTTCTTTTATAAACAAAGTAGTGTCAACTTTACCTCTTGAAAAGCCATTATTAAGAAGAAAAGTACTTAACCTCTCGTACCAAGCTCTTGGAGCTTGTTTGAGGCCGTAAAGAGCCTTTTTAAGTTTGAAGACATGATGTGGTGAATCATGACATTCAAACCCGGGAGGTTGTGCAACATACACTTCCTCTTGAATAACACCATTCAAGAAGGCAGATTTAACATCCATTTGGTAAAGTTTAAAATCCCTATAACAAGCACATGCTAATAACATCCTAATAGCTTCAAGCCGTGCTACGGGTGCAAATGTCTCATCAAAATCAATACCTTCTTCTTGACGGTATCCTTGAGCAACTAACCTAGCCTTGTTTCTAGTGACATTACCTTGATCATCCATCTTGTTACGAAAAACCCATTTCGTACCAATAATAGGATGATCGTGTGGTTTGGGAACTAACTCCCAAACATCACTTCTTTCAAATTGGTTTAATTCTTCTTGCATAGCCAAGATCCAATTTTCATCAAGAAGTGCATCTTTAATATTTTTAGGCTCTATAAGAGAGACAAATGCATTCTCTCTATATTGCCTTCGTGTGGTGATACCCCTATTTAGATCACCTATGACTAACTCTTGAGGGTGAGAACTTTTGTGCTTAAATGATCTAGGAAGATTGGAGACATCTCCTCCAACTTCCTCTTGATCATGTTCCGGAAGAGATGAACCTTCATCATCCACATGAACTTCATGTTCCGGAATGTGTGATGCATTATCTACATTTTGTGAATCAACATGAGTATGAGAAATATTTCTATTTGACTCACTAAGTTCATGCACACAAGGTGGAGGAGTACCTTCAATAGGTTCAACTCTCAAGTCAATGAAGATGTTTCCATTTGGAGGATCATCAACGATCTCTCGTTGAGGAACGACCATAGGAACATCCTCAAGAATTTCTTCTTGAGGAATCACATCTTCATCCACTTCACAATCCTCATTAAGTTTAGGTTCATCACTAAGTGACTCATTAAACTTAACATGGATTGATTCTTCCACCTTTTGACTCCTTTTGTTGAAAACTCGAAATACTTTACTATTTGAGGCATAACCTAAAAAGATACCTTCATCCGCTTTGAGGTCAAGTTTGTCCAAACTATCTTTGGTATTGAGTATAAAACACTTGCAACCAAAGACTTTGAAATACCCAATGTTGGGAACTTTTCCATTCCAAAGCTCATAGGGTGTCACATTTAGGTATGGTCTCAAATAGACACGATTGATCACATGGCAAGCGGCATTTACCGCTTCGGCCCAAAAATACTTAGGCAAACCGAACTCATTCAACATTGCTCTACATATTTCTTGTAGAGTTTTATTCTTTCTTTCGGCCACACCATTTTGTTGAGGAGTTCTAGGTGCCAAAAGGTCATGAGAATATCCTTTGGATACACAAAACCTTTCGAAATCACCATCGAACTCACCACCACGATCACTACGGATGGTTTTAATGGTGTCACCCACATGATTTTCCAATCGTTTACTTAGACTCATAAACTCACTACATGCATCACTTTTCTTAGCTAGAAACATCACCCACGTATAACGAGTATAGTCATCTACTACCACGAAGGTATAATGTTTACCACCCAAGCTTTTTGTTCCAACATCCCCATACAAATCCATATGAAGCAATTGTAGGGGCTTGGAGGTGGAAATATTTGTCTTGGGTTTGAAGCTTGTTTTCACAAGCTTCGCCTTTTGACAAGTGTCACATAAGTCATGGTTTTCGAAACTCATTTTTGGAAGGCCTTGGACCTTATCATTTTCGCAAATAAATTTAAATGTTTTGAAACATACATGTCCGAGACGTCTATGTCATAGTTGCGTCAAATCATTCTTAGCAACTAGACAAGATACATTTTGAGAAACCAAATCATTGATGCTAAGTTTGTAAATATTTTTGAAACGCAAAGCCTCAAATAAGATCTTATCTTCCTTTTTCACAACACACTTTGTTTTCAAAAACGTTACCTCATAATTAGTATCACAAAGTTGACTGACACTTATCAAGTTAAACTTAAGACCTACAACATACAAGACATCACTAAGAGAGAAGGAATCGTTACCCACAATACCATGTCCTTTGATTTAGCCTTTGCTACCGCCAAAGTGGACAACTCCTCCGTCTTGCATAGTGAGTCTATGGAAGAGACGTTTGTCTCCCGTCATATGGTTGGAACACCCACTGTCCACGACCCATTTGACCTTCTTGTCTTCGCTTTCTCCATTGAGTGCTAGGGCCTACAAAAGAACCATATGAAGTTGGTACCCTTTTTGTTTTAGGTCCTTGAAGGTTAGTCACCTTCATCTCGCCTTTCGGCACCCACACAAGATTCTTATTATTTTTTGCTCTACATACTCTTTCTACATGGCCTTTCCTATTGCAATAAAAACATGTATGAGTATGCTTGTGAATTGGTGTATGCTTGTGTGAATGCTTGTGCGTAGGCACATGTCGTGTTTTCTTTTTAGGAATCACCTTCTTTGGTATGGAAGAAGGTTTTTGTTTCACAACATGAACCAAAAGTTGTGATGCCTTTGGTGCATTAGCCTTTTGTTTAGGCATGTGCCTTTGCTTCTTCAAGGAGGTTTTGGACTCCTTGACCACTTGTGCTTGTTGCTTATTGTTTCCCTTCTTGGATGCATACATGGCACTAGGTTTTATTTTAGCTTTCATGCTTGGCCTAGATGCATCCTTAACCTCTACCTTTGTAGCACTTACCCTTGAATCATTTTTCTTATCCTCAAGGGCTTGAGCACATGATTTCATCAAATCATGTTTCTCTTCAAGTGCAATCACATGCATAGTCAAAAATATATCATGCTCAAGTTGCAATGCAATGTGATCTTCTAACGTGTCATTATATTCATTTAAGCATGCTCTAAACTCTTTCTTGACACATTTATATTTTAAATCTAAGAGGTCATTTTCTTGCACTAAATCATCTCGTTCATCAATAATTCTATAGTGAGATGAGATATTGCATACCTCCATGTCATCGTCGATGGCCATAAGTGCAAAGAACTCCTTGTCAAGATCATCTTGCACCACCCCCGTGAGTGTAAGATCATCACGATCGCCATTGTCGCTCTCGGACCCGGAAAGAATGCTCTCCCAATGGGCTACTTCCGCTTGCAAGGCCTTCTTCCTTTGGTAGATGGCCTTCTTGTCTTTGAGTTGCGGCTCCTTCACCCGACAATCCTTCATGAAGTGACCAAGCTTCCCACACTTGTAGCATTTATTCTCTTGGTCCTTCACCTTGTCCTTGGAGTACTTCTCCTTGATGAATCTTTTGGCTTCATCACCATTCTTTCTCGCAAACCGTCGGAATCTTTTGACAAGAAGTCCGACTTCATCGTCCGAGTCCTCCGACTCGCATACTAGCGCCTTAGAGGAGTGGCGAATAAGGTCGTTCTTTTCTTGTGCATCCAAATGAATCTCATAAGTAATGAGATTCCCGTATAACTCGTCCAAGGTGATTGTTTCCAAATCCTTGGACTCCTCAATAGCCGTCACTTTTGCGTTCCATTCTCTTCCTAAACTGTTTAGGAAGCAATGGTTTAGATCCTCTTGTTCTATTTTCTTGCCAACCGCTTTGAGAAGGTTGACAAGCTTGGTGAATCTTTGGATGGACTCTTCAATCTTTTCACCTTTAGGGACAGTAAAGTTGTAGAACTGTTTTATCAACTGTCTCCTTTTGGCCTTTCTTACTTGAGATGTTCCTTCGTGGATCATCTCAAGCTTTGTCAAAGCCTCATGAGCGGATTGGACACCTTGAATCTGTGCTCTCTCATTTGAGGAAAGAGAGCTGTTTAAAATAGCAAGATCCTTGCTATTTATGGCCAACTGAAACTCCTCCTCAGGAGTAGGATCATCAATATCAATGGGAATCATAGATCCTCTTGAGACCTCAACCCATATTCTGTGCCCACAAGAACGTAAATAGGTTTCCATATTTGACTTCCATAGTGGGTAGTTTAGAGGATCAAACATGGGAACTTTGACATGGACATTTGAGATAGAAGGGGGTAAGGTTTCCTGCTTCCTTCTTCTAGAGGCATCAGCACTGGGAGAACCCACATCATCAAAAACAAAGGGATCCATACTAGAATGATCAAATCTTGTATTTGGACTCAAATAAGCAAGATGTGGCTCTGATACCAATTGTTAGGTCCCTTAGAACACACTAGAAGGGGGGGTTGAATAGTGTGTTCACCAAGTATGGATATTTTATGGCTATTTTTCGTTTTAAAGTGCAACCAATACTTGGGTGTGTTCTTTAGAAAGAATAAAGACTTGAAAGAAAATAAAGAACACAAGTATGTAAAGAGGTTCAAGTCAAATGACTCTACTCCTCTACCTTCTTGATGTTTCACAAGAATGATTTTGAAATGGGGATTGTTATTTCTTTTGGGGGAAACAACAATCAAGAACAAAATCCAGAAAATAGAAAAACTAGGCTCTTTGCCTAGACCACAACCAAGAAGTCTAACCCTTTGAAGTTTAGCCTCCAAAGATCTTCTTTGCCCTCAAAGAAATCTTGTAGGGAGAATAGTGCACCACACACTATCAACTAACCCTTCAAAGTCTAGAAATCTAAAACAAGAAGCACCTTTGCTCCTTTACCAACAATCTACCCAATCTCTCACAATATGATCTCACCAAGAAGAAGACTCTTCTTCTTCTTACAATAAACACTTCAACAATAAGGTAAAATGTACAAAGATTACAAGTATTTTGAGAGCTTGAGCTTGAGAGAATTTGAGAGCTTGCAAAGTAGAAAGTTGGAGAAGAAATGGAGGAAGCCCTTCTTTTTATCAACCTTCATGTTTCTTCCCGTTTGAAACCCTCTGCACTGACATTAATGAGTTTTGGCATCATGTGTTGGTGAGTCCTCATCATTGGAGATCTTCCTTTGGCATGTAGCAACATTCTTGGAGAGATTTCAAAATGAATGCCAAGAAAGGAAACCTGAAACCTTCAGCAGAGAGGAACCTGTGAAAAAGACACTAAAAGAGGAGGGTACAAAGGGTCAACTGATGTTAAAAAGTGAAGTATAAGACCTTTGTAACGTTGGTCACATGAAGCGCCTAATGTGCTAAAAGCACAGGCGTTCGAAGTGACATTGAGCGCTTGATGTGAAAATGAACAGTCGTTCGAAGTCAAATCAAGCGCCTAATGGGCTTTTTAAGGCGTTCGAAGTCACATGAAGCGCCTAATGTAGCCCTTCATGCTTGTTCGAACTAACTCTGACTTTTTCTCAGAGAAAGTACTTAGGAGTACGTGCCCATTCAGGAGAAAAGTACTTTTGGCTTGGTGGACAGCATAAAGCGCCTAAAGAGTCGTTCAAAGTGTTCGCACTTTTCAACAGGCCACATGAAGCGCCTAATCAGGCGTTCAAAGTGTCCTGATTTTCAAACACTTCACATGAAGCGCCTAATCTAGGCGTTCGAAGTGTTCGCACATCCAGACACATCACATAAAGCGCCTAATCTAGGCCTAAGAATCCTAATGTGACTAGGAAAGTGAATAAGATAGATTTTATTGAATTAATTCAAATTCTAATTACATTCGAATAAGGTTACTTAAATATCCTAAGATTATATCTAAACCTAACATATATCTATACATACGCATCACACAATTCTTATCCTAAGACTAAACAAAATCGACAGCCACCCTTATTTCTCCCAAAAGATCAATTTCTCCAATCTTTACGTGAACAAACAAACAGCAGCCCTATTGTTTTTTTCTCTAAAATCTCAGCCACCCTTATTCTTCAATCTTTATAATTTCACAAACGGCCAGCCTCTTAATTTTCATCAACAGCCAGTCATCTCCTTCTCCGATACACAATTGCTGCCGCCAGCCATAAGAGCCAAAAAGCAATAATTTTTCATCCGTTCTTCATCCCTTTCTTTGCGTAGTACGTTTAATCGAGACACGAGGCAAGTACCCTTGCTATATTTGCTATGTTTTTCTAACGTTATTATGCTATTTTTACATCAAACTGGATCATGCACACGTAGTTGTGATTTGTATAGATGTTTGATTATACATACGTAATCGTTGTATTTATGTATCGATTATGTGTATATGTATAAGGATGAAATAATCTTAATGATGATTATACATATAGACTGTTGGTAGAAAGATGAATATATGTAAATTTTGGTGCCGCCGAATCTATGGGCTAAAAGGAAAATTTTATGGCATATTAATTTATATATAAATGAAGATTGTTTGTTGTCGTTGCTGCATGGATGTCTATTTGTTTTATGTGTTTTCGTTTTCCGTGTGTGCATGTGAGGTTATTTATTTTATGCATTTCCTGTTTCTTTAAATGTGTGGGATGGTGAATTGTGTATGGAAAATATGTAATTTATATATTTGAAGAATCTCAAGTTGATACCGTTGTCTAAATGAAAGGGAATGGAAAATGAGGTGCTGAGGAGTTTTTTTGTTGTGTGCATGCATTGGAGAATTAACAAATGAATTATACATGAATGATAATGAAAAGTGCTCTGTGTGGCCGCTTGCTTGGATAAATTAATGTATTTGTATGGATCGTGTTTTGCATATATGTATAGGAAACAAGAGTTAGACCGGATTGCTTAATTATTAGTGAATATATATGTAGGGCCGAAAGTTACCATTTGTTAGGTGATATATTGCTTTTACATATACTATCTGAGTATATATATGTGCATAATTGCTGAAAATATAATATAAAGTATATATATGTTGGTATGACGAATAGGAAAAAAAATAGAAGGCTATGCACTAATTACTTTAAGTAAGTCAAATTAACCTTTACTATTAGGTATTGATGTTTATATTACAATTGTTTAGATTCAAGCCTAGAGGAGAAGGAAGTTAATTCGTCAAAAAGGTAGGTGCCTCTTTCCCCTTCAAACGAGTATGATTCATGCATGCTTTGATGGTATACTAATGTGTTTCGTTGTTTTTATTTGTTTAAGTTGTTAAATTTTATATATGTTGGAAAGCATGAGATATATTTTTTATTGTGTGTGCATGTGTGTGTATAGTGTTCGCATGGCTTAATGTGTATATGTGACATTTGAATATATATATATATATATATATATATATATATATATATATATATATATATATATATATATTATTAAATTATATTAGAGGCTGAATAATTGAGTGGGGATTTTGGTTGTGGACGTATGGTGCATAACAGTAGTGTGGTTTTCTTGCATTCATGGCATGTGCATTTGCATGAGGTATACTGCGTCTATAGGGCGTGGGTATCGGGATGACTTACCGTGTCTATAGGGCACCGGGGTCATGAGACATACTGCGTCTATAGGGCGTGGGTGTCCAAACGGCTAGTGGTGGCTAGAGACCACGACGCTGGATTTAGGACCCGGGAGCATGCATTGCATATAGGTCTAGGGGCATATTGCATGACATGATTCTCGTTGTGTGTGACACGTTGATTGAGCATGCATCACGTACTTGCGCATTTTATGTGGAGTGCTTTACTTACCGTATTTACTTTATCTTATGCATGTTATCTTATATTTATGTGCTATGTGGTTTTATCTTATATTTATGTGCTGTGTGGTCTTATCTTGTATCTATGTGCTATGTGGTTATCTTGTATTTATGTGCTATGTGGCTATATCATTTCGGTATGTACGTTTTGTATTGGTTTGAGGCGGGCATCTACTGGGTGATTTCTGTCACTCACCCCTACTTCCCAGGTGAGCCGGATGAGGACTACGAGCACATCTTTGTTGAGGACGGGACGGACATAGCTGAGTGGGCTGGTTGATAGCTGCAGCTAGGATACGAGGGGAACTCTGCAGCTGATTTTTCGTAGTTATCTTTTGGGGATTTTCACAGACTTCTTTAGTACTTTTATTATCAGAGTTTTATTCAGTAATGTAATGACGATTAATGGAGTTTAATTTAAGTTATGATTTACGTTTCCGCGAGAAAAATTTCTACGTTATTTCTGACGTGTAAGAGATTGATTCGACGCCTTGTATTCTCCTCAGCGAGATACGGCGGGTGCACTGTTCCCGATGCTAGGGTTCGGGAGCGAGGCGCTACAGGTGGTATCAGAGCCGAGGCTTCAGATCTGCCTCGGAAACGCAGGCTTAATTAGATCACTTAGACATAAGTTACGATCTTTTATAAAATTTCGATTTTACCCCTAATAAACAAAGTAGACTTAAGATATGATCTTAGACCTAGGTTATGATCGGGTTATGGGAGGTGTGTGCCGATGGTGAGCTTTTTCTGTCTAATTACCGTTTTACCCTGTGTCTAACCCTGTTAACTCGCTATTTACTAATCTGATTTCTTTTCATGAACTGGAATTAAAGAAATGCCTCCACGGCATGAGCCAACTGGAAATAGTGGTGAGGACCACCAGAATTAGGGGATTATCCCCAAGCACTTGAAGATGTCATAGTCACCATGACCAACACCTTAGCACAGTATCAGCAGCAGCTTAACTGGCATGCACCGCCTCCACCACCACCTCACTCGGACCTGAGATTCTTTGACAAGGAGATGCGGAGGAATGATGGCGCAGCACAACCGACACCGCCGACCCATTTGGATCTAATTTCGGAATGAGTTTAAGAAGTACTACGTGTTCGACAGTGCGATCTTTCAGAGCATGGCTCTAGATCCACGGCAGAAGCATAGATTTAGGCTATGATCTTAGAAATTAAGTTACAATTTTGTCCTTAAGTCACATCTTAGACATAAGTATCGATTTTTAGTCGTAAGTAATGATTATGTATTAAGCATGATATTAGAAATAAGACGTGACCTTAGAAATTAAGTGATGATCATATCCGTAAGTCACGATCTTAGACATAAGCGACGATCTTGATCAAAAGTTGATATTCGACTTAAGCATTGATTACTAAGTATGATTTGGAAATAAGAAGCGATCTTATGCATAAGTGATGATCTGAACATCAAGTGACGATTTGAATATAAGCAATGATCTTAGTCATAAGCTATGATTATATTCTAAGCATTGAACTTAGAAATAGGTAATGATTTTAGATGTGAAGAATGATGACACCAAGTATCGATTCTAGAAATAAGTCATGACATTAGACCTAAGTGATGATCGGATAAGGGATATGCCCACGTATACCTAGGGCACTCCATACGACTTTGAATTATTTGCCTTACCTAAGTATTGGTTATAACCATTCGTACAATTCTTTAGATCTGGCCCCTGCAAACCGATACCATTATGATAAATAAAACAAGTTCACACCTCTACATCGACAGTAATGTCGCAACGCGACTAGGTCTAAGTGGAGATCGTAGTTCTTAAGAGATGATTGTAGTAAAATGATAAGGACTAAGCAACGATTTATTAGCGATATGATTAGTAGAGTTTAACAAAGAATACTGTACAAAGGAGTTTATAGTTATGATTAAGATGTTGAATTTTAGAGTACCAAATAAGCCGAATATATTAGTCCTATTAGGGATACTGATTGATAGTGATAAGTGAGAATTATTAAAAATAAGTACAATGGAATGACGAATCATTACAAACTTGGGTTAATTGTTGATTCCTAAGAATGCATAAGTACTGATGTATCGAGTAGGCTTGAATTGAAATAGAGTAAGCATGAACAAGTAGAGGTGCTCTTTTTTTAGGCGAGATCTAACTAAATTAGAATTAGCGGTTGAAATAACCAAGTAAAGAAGTACAGTGGATTAGTGTGGCGCACGGAAGCACGGTGAACTAGAATGTCTTAAGTCAATCAATATTTAGTGAGCCATACTAGGATTGGACAACTTAAGTTAAAGATTTATAAGAAACGGTACATAGGCAGATTTTCATTTGACATTAAGGGGCGACTTAGAAAAAAAATTATACGAAGTATTGGACCATTATTTTACAAGTAATTAACCATTTTCTTATAAGCTCATACACCAAGATATATTCCCTATTCCAAAGGTATTACAAATATTTTTGTTAATAAATATTTCAACTAGTTTCTTTTATATAGTATACTACTTTACAAGGCTGTATTTCTTTTCGATTTCTTATAGCAACAAAATGGAATTTCGACTACCCTGACAAAACTGATATATTTTAAAATAATGATGTTTTCGAACAACGAAATATCTATATATTCCTTGTATTTTTCAAGTTTTTGTTTAGCCATATTGATTTTGCCAAAATAATTTTATTTGTCAACTATCGATATCGCAAGCATTTTACACATTAAATGCTTTTAAAATTTTTTATCTACTTGCGATGAACTTATTTAATTTTGCAAACTAGAGATAGTTTCAAAAAAATATATATATATTTTGTCTCGAAAAAGAGAGGTATCTTAACCAAATTGTTGTATGAAACTTTATATTTGTTGAATTTTCGATCGTTTTATGTTGTGAAACGAGAAATAGCTTTCAAAATATATATTTTGTTGAAAAGAAAAAGACACCGCGTTCAAAATCGTATTTTTAAAAGAAGTTTTACAATTTTTGTGTCTCAATTGTTTTGAAATGATTTTAACCGTAATACTTATACGAACAAGTTATATGATTGTTTTATAAATGCTCATTTGAGATACCGCGTTGCCAAAAAAAATTAGAAGTCATATTATAAAGCCATATTCTAAATTATAGCTACGTAAGTTATTTTTTCTAAAGAAAAATGTTTCCATGCACATACTTCGTATATTACGTTATTGATGATATCTCTGAAAAGTAAGGGCATAATAATAGAACAAGCTCGTAGATATAAGATTGAATTCAAGAATTTGATGATAAAGGAGAGTGCTGGATAACATATTGAAGGACTCGATGGATATTACGGGTAATCATGAACTAGGTAATGAATCATGATGAGTTAAGAATTCAGAGTTGTAGATTACATGTATATAAGTGGAATGATACACGTCAAGCGATGTAAGTAGAAGTTTATAAGTTGTAATTATAGAGAATTAATTTAATGATTATAGTACACCTAAGAACGGATTTTAGAGTGCTGCTTATGACCGCAGATATAAGTACGCTATAAACCGATGACTGGGACATGAAAACCCCGGTATAATGACAATACTCCTAAGTTTGATCTTAGAATTTTAAGGAGACAAGGTATGATCTTAAATAAGCGAAGAATAATGGACTTAGAAACTACCTTGTTAGTATACAAGGAATGATTTTGAGGCCTTAGCCTATTAAAGAAAGAGAGATGGTTAACGTACCACAGTATGCAATGGATATTGAGTACGGTCATTATGTAGGTGAATGGATCATGTAGAACCATACTAAGTTGTTGATACAGTATACGCAAGTTTCGAGGATGAAACTTATTGTAAGGGGAAAGGAATGTTATACCCCTGAAGGTGCAAAAGAAAAAAAGAAAGAAAAAATAAAACAAAGATAAAAAAAACCCTAAGAATCCTAATGTGACTAGGAAAGTGAATAAGATAGATTTTATTGAATTAATTCAAATTCTAATTACATTCGAATAAGGTTACTTAAATATCCTAAGATTATATCTAAACCTAACATATATCTATACATACACATCACACAATTATTATCCTAAGACTAAACAAAATCGACAGCCACCCTTATTTCTCCCAAAAGATCAATTTCTCCAATCTTTACGTCAACAAACAAACAGCAGCCCTATTGTTTTTTTCTCTAAAATCTCAGCCACCCTTATTCTTCAATCTTTATAATTTCACAAACGGCCAGCCTCTTAATTTTCATCAACAGCCAGCCATCTCCTTCTCCGATACACAATTGTTGCCGCCAGCCATAAGAGCCAAAAGCAATAATTTTTCATCCGTTCTTCATCCCTTTCTTTGCGTAGTACGTTTAATCGAGACACGATGCAAGTACCCTTGCTATATTTGCTATGTTTTTCTAACGTTATTATGCTATTTTTACATCAAACTGGATCATGCACACGTAGTTATGATTTGTATTGATGTTTGATTATACATACGTAATCGTTGTATTTATGTATCGATTATGTGTATATGTATAAGGATGAAATAATCTTAATGATGATTATACATATAGACTGTTGGTAGAAAGATGAATATATGTAAATTTTGGTGCCGCCGAATCTATGGGCTAAAAGGAAAATTTGATGGCATATTAATTTATATATAAATGAAGATTGTTTGTTGTCGTTGCTGCATGGATGTCTATTTGTTTTATGTGTTTTCGTTTTCCGTGTGTGCATGTGAGGTTATTTATTTTATGCATTTCCTGTTTCTTTAAATGTGTGGGATGGTGAATTGTGTATGGAAAATATGTAATTTATATATTTGAAGAATCTCAAGTTGCTACCGTTGTCTAAATGAAAGGGAAAGGAAAATGAGGTGCTAAGGAGTTTTTTGTTGTGTGCATGCATTGGAGAATTAACAAATGAATTATACATGAATGATAATGAAAAGTGCTCTGTGTGGCCGCTTGCTTGGATAAATTAATGTATTTGTATGGGTCGTGTTTTGCATATATGTATAGGAAACAAGAGTTAGACCGGATTGCTTAATTATTAGTGAATATATATGTAGGGCCGAAAGTTACCATTTGTTAGGTGATATATTGCTTTTACATATACTATCTGAGTATATATATGTGCATAATTGCTGAAAATATAATATAAAGTATATATGTGTTGGTATGACGAATAGGAAAAAAAATAGAAGGCTATGCACTAATTACTTTAAGTAAGTCAAATTAACCTTTACTATTAGGTATTGATGTTTATATTACAATTGTTTAGATTCAAGCCTAGAGGAGAAGGAAGTTAATTCGTCAAAAAGGTAGGTGCCTCTTCCCCCTTCAAACGAGTATGATTCATGCATGCTTTGATGGTATACTAATGTGTTTCGTTGTTTTTATTTGTTTAAGTTGTTAAATTTTATATATGTTGGAAAGCATGAGATATATTTTTTATTGTGTGTGCATGTGTGTGTATAGTGTTCGCATGGCTTAATGTGTATATGTGACATTTGAATATATATATATATATATATATATATATATATATATATATATATATATATTATTAAATTATATTAGAGGCTGAATAATTGAGTGGGGATTTTGGTTGTGGACGTATGGTGCATAACAGTAGTGTGGTTTTCTTGCATTCATGGCATGTGCATTTGCATGAGGTATACTGCGCCTATAGGGCATGGGTATCGGGATGACTTACCGTGTCTATAGGGCACCGGGGTCATGAGACATACTGCGTCTATAGGGCGTGGGTGTCCAAACGGCTAGTGGTGGCTAGAGACCACGACGCTGGATTTAGGACCCAGGAGCATGCATTGCATATAGGTCTAGGGGCATATTGCATGACATGATTCTCGTTGCGTGTGACACGTTGATTGAGCATGCATCACGTACTTGCGCATTTTATGTGGAGTGCTTTACTTACCGTATTTACTTTATCTTATGCATGTTATCTTATATTTATGTGCTATGTGGTTTTATCTTATATTTATGTGCTGTGTGGTCTTATCTTGTATCTATGTGCTATGTGGTTATCTTGTATTTATGTGCTATGTGGCTATATCATTTCGGTATGTACGTTTTGTATTGGTTTGAGGCGGGCATCTACTGGGTGATTTCTGTCACTCACCCCTACTTCCCAGGTGAGCCGGATGAGGACTACGAGCACATCTTTGTTGAGGACGGGATGGACATAGCTGAGTGGGCTGGTTGATAGCTGCAGCTAGGATACGAGGGGAACTCTGCAGCTGATTTTTCGTAGTTATCTTTTGGGGATTTTCACAGACTTCTTTAGTACTTTTATTATCAGAGTTTTATTCAGTAATGTAATGACGATTAATGGAGTTTAATTTAAGTTATGATTTACGTTTCCGCGAGAAAAATTTCTACGTTATTTCTGACGTGTAAGAGATTGATTCGACGCCTTGTATTCTCCTCAGCGAGATACGGCAGGTGCACTGTTCCCGATGCTAGGGTTCGGGAGCGAGGTGCTACAGTACCGGAGCATTGGTGCTATCTTTTAGAGCCTCTAAATCTGATTTAATGAAGAAAGGAAGAGTATGGGATGGAGGGTG
This sequence comes from Eustoma russellianum, assembly GCA_036186865.1. Lineage (NCBI taxonomy): Eukaryota > Viridiplantae > Streptophyta > Magnoliopsida > Gentianales > Gentianaceae > Eustoma > Eustoma russellianum. Next base: position 30,859,169 of record AP025040.1, read on the forward strand.
CGCTGGACACAACGTCTAGGCATGCTTGTGTATCAATCACGTCTAAAAAGGTCTTGCATGGCCTAGTTTTCGGCCGTCATGGCTTGTACTCTTTTGTAATATATTTTGGAGTCATATTATAGGTTTTTAGAGTGTTCTTAGACATTAAAAACGTTAATTGAAAGGTAGGAAAATAGGCTTTCCAAATTTGGGAAAAAGGCCAAAAATTAGGGTTTTCACAGGATGATCCTATCTCGGTATTTTGGCCATAAAGCTTTCATACGACGTCGTTTCGAGGTGATTCAAGATGTTATGGAAGCTAGATATCCGGGCCTACAACTTTCTACTGGATGTCATTGACAGATTCGGCCTCTAGATAACCGAAAAACGAATGGAAGATCGAACAGATGCTGAGATGATAATAATCAAGTAGAAGACTTATCCTATCTCTTGTAAAGTAGGTTTAGCATTGTAGGGTATATGTATCAATGGCCAGCCAACTGAAAAAACAGAGAAATGAATGAAAAATAGCATATTTCGGCCAAAGGCTGTCCAACAAGGTATTCTCTTGTGTTTTCTTTGATCATCGATCAAAATTAGATTCTATATATCGACGTCTTGAGCGAACGTTGTAGGGGAATCGAATATTATCATCTTGAAGACGCGTACCAGGAGTGGTTTGCCGTTTTTGGATCACAAACAAGGTTCAAGAAGGTGGATATAGCTCAGTCTAAACATGAGGCACACGGCCAAGAGTGGTTGTTGAACCGTTCTTGGCATCGAACAAGGTTTCTTGTGGAGGACATATTTAGAACGAAGGAAACGTTCGATCTTTTGGCCTGAGTCACGCGTCAGAACCTGTGACAGTCAACAGGTCTTCTGACAATAATTCTTTCACTAGAGAAGATTTATATGAGACTGAGAACGATCGAGAAAGAGGTGAAATTTTTAGAAACTGAGAACAAATCTTAAGGAGAAAGTGATATTGACATAAGTATGAGGGAAATGTGCTGTATCTATGGAAAACTGCACAAAAGTGGTTATTGGATGAGCAAAAAATTGCGAAATTGAACCGTAAAATTCTTACACTTGATAAGCAGAATAAAAGGCTGGAAGATAACGTTTTAAAATTGAAAAGTGCCAGGAAACTTCAAGACGAATGTGATGAGACCAATGCAAAATTGATTTTAACTAAAAGGAATCTTAAACTCATTAGAACCGGAATAGAAAAGCTTGATTGTTATAGCCCGCAACTTTTTTTTTACGTAAACAACGCATGCAAGATACATACGTGACATACAAATAACAAATATATATATATATATATATATATATATATATATATATATATATACTGGGTACGGATGATGATGATGATATATATATAATACATTATACACACACGGCATGTGAAGAAAAATAAAATAATAAAAGAAGATAAATTTAAATTTAGGATCCTAATATGATTAGGAAGTGAGTAGATAGATAAGTTTAAATCAAAATCCAAATTTAAATTAAACTAGGAGAAGATATCCTAATTAACTTAAGATTTTATCAAAATCCTACCTAAATCTATACACATATCACACAAAGACTATACCCTAATTCCCCCCAATCAAAGTCGGCCACCCTAGCACAAGAAACAGTCGATTCTTTTTTCTTCTCCCCCAACATTAGTGCTGCCGCCAGGAAAAAAGAAGAGCCACCCTTATTCTCCTAATTTAATCTCCTATATCCTTCAATTTACATAGAAAGGCAACAACATTCCATTCTACCGTAGCTTAGATACAAGAAAACATGAGGATCTTCTTCCATTCTTAATCCGATTCCTCGTATATCGCGTGTAATCAAGATACGAGGCAAGTATCCTTGCTATATTTACTATGTTTTTATAAAGCTATTATGCTATTTTCGTATCAAATCGGATCATTCATACGTAATGTGATTTGCATAGATTGATTTATATACGTATGTATTTGTTGTATATATGTATCGAGTATGTGTATATACGTATGAAAGATGCAATAATTTTGTGGAATTACTTTCAAATTGCCGCTGGAAAGATCGGTTAATATGCAAATTTTATTTTGTTGAATTATTTTCATATGGCCGCTGGCAAGATTAATTAATATGCAAATTTTATTGGGTTTCATGTGGTTTGTGTACACGTGATTTTGCTGTGCCTTTCCTTTTTCTTTTTACGTGCTGGAAGTAATTTTATGAGAGAAACTGAGGCTGTGCAGGAGTATATGGGTAATCATTTTAAGGAAAAGAAATGTGCATATATTATTTTATATGGATTATTTGATGATTTGGTATATGCATTAAAGTAAAAAAAAGGGTGAGTTGTGTTAGTTTTTAAGATATATGTATTTTGAAAGCTGTAAATTACTGGCCGCTTTAAGACTTTGATATATATTTTGAAAGCTTTAAGATACGTGTAATACTTGATATATATATATATATATATATATATATATATATATATATATATATATATATATATATATAAGTTTCAACTTATAAGCAAACATTTCTTTCCACTTTCTTTACCACTAGCCGCAACTTTTCTTTTAAGATATATATATTTTGGAAGCTGTAAATTAATATGTTCGATATAGTGTATATATATGTATATGCATGAAATTGATTTATTACATGTGTTATTTTATGCGATCGGAAGTATGTGATCTCAACGTGTATTTGATGGATTTGAGCATGATTATGACCGTAATCATGAATCTGCTTCGAGATGTTAAAAGTTGATGAATTATGATGGGAACATATGAACTGAATCGAAAGAAAACAAAAATAATGAAAATTAGGGTTTTTGTCGCCGGAAGAGAGAGAGCGTAATTAGGTTGTTGGGGAGGGGGCAGTGTGCAGGGAAAACAAATTAATTAATAAATAAGAAATTTAGAAACCCATTAAATAAAGTAAAATAAATTAAAATAAAATGGAAAAAAGAGAAAAAAAAGAGAGAGAAGAAAAGAAAATTAAAGCAAGAGGAAAAAATAGTAGGGGAATATAAAAATAAATAAATAGGAGAATGAAGTGCTTGAAAGCCTAGAAAAGATAAAATAAAGTGTAGAAACCTAAAATGAAGTCTAGAAAGATAAAATAACGATAGAAGATAAAATATAGTAATGAACCTCACGTAATATAGGGTAACTACGCAACATAGGTAATACGCAATATAGAACGGAGCATGCAATATAGGAGAAACGGAACTGTGAAGTGTGCAGTGTGCAGCATTCATGGCACGTGCATCCCTTCGGGGCAAGCGACTCCACGTTACGGAGTGTGTTCGCTGAATCCACGTTACGGAGCGTGTGTTCGCTGACTCCACGTTACGGAGCGTGTGTTTGTTGACTCCACGTTACGGAGCGTGTGCGCTGACTCCATGTTACGGAGCGTGTGTTCGTTGACTCCATATTATGGAGCGTGTGCGCTGACTCCATGCATTGCATATATGGACATAAAGAGCATAACGTGTGATTTGATGCGATTGGCGTGTGACACGGCAGTGTGAAAAGGCATGCATCATGAAGTTGCGCATTGCATTTGATTGGATGAATGTCTGTTTGTCCTACGATTCAGTTGTTGGTGTTAGTTATGGTTGCTATTCTTTATGTGTTTATGTATTATTACTTGCTTGACTGTTTAGAAAGGTAAAAAGGTAAACTCTATTTGCAAAAAGAAGCATGCTATTTTATATTTCGTTATTTATTTATTTTATTTACACTTGCTTCTCCATGTATGATCCCGTAGTAAATATAGTCGGGCTACTTGCGGGCGATGTATGCCGCTCACCCCCCCCCCCTCCCTCTCTACCAATCAGTTTTGCATATATATAGGTAAAAGAATTAGCAGAACATGGAAGATCGGGAATGGAGATTTCGAGACAGAGGATATTTGGATGAGACTCTCGAGGATTTAGTTGAGACAGTTATTTCGATACTCGAGGTTTATGTATTTTGGAGTTTAGTGTTTATTTACATTTGACCATTGTATCGATTTAGAATTCCTTAGACATTGTTCAATGATTCTGATTATTTTATCGATGGTTTTTTAGTTCATAATGTTTTTGCTGATATCGATTTGAATTACTTTGATGACGTGTAATTGAATTGTATCGACGCCTTGTATTCTTCTTAGTGAGATATGGTTGGATGAGTCGTTTCGAGTACTGGGGCTCGGGACGGGTCGCTACAGTTGGTATCAGAGCATGGCTCTAGATCCATGTTGGAAACATAGATTTAGGCTATGATCTTAGAAATTAAGTTACGATTTCGCCTTTAAGTCACGATCCTAGACATAAGTACCGATCTTTCGTCGTAAGCAATGATTATATATTGAGCATGTTATTGGAAATAAGACATGACCTTAGAGATTAAATGAGGACATTGCCCGTAAATTACGATTTTAGACTTAAGGAATGACGATATTAAATATCAGCTCTAGAAATTAAGCGATTATTTCAACATAAGCGATGATCTTAAACATAAGTTATGGTCTTAGACGTAAGCGGTGATCTGAACTTGAGGTGATGATTTGAACATAAACAGTGATCTTAGTCGTAAGCATGAGTATATTCCAAGCATTGAACTTAGAAATAAGTAATGATTTTATATGTAAGAAATGATGATATCATATATCGATTCTAGAAATAAGTCATGGCATTAGACCTAAGTGATGATCGGATAAGGGATTTGCCCACGTATACCTAGGGCACTCCATACGACTCTAAATTATTTACTTTACCTAAGTGCTAATTATAATCATTTGAATAATTTCTTAGATCTGATCCTTGCAAACCAGGTACCATTAAGATAAATGAAGCGGGTTCACGCATCTACCTCGGCAGTAGTGACGGAGCGCGACTAGGTCTAAGTGGAGATTGTAAGTACTAAGAAATGATTTATAGTATAAAGAAGGAAACTAAGTAACGATTTATTAGCGTTATGATCAGTAAAGTTTAGCAAAGAATATCGTATAAAAGGGGTTTATAGTTATAATTAAGCTGTTGAATTTTATAGTATCAAAACAGGCCGAAAATATTAGTCTTATAGGGATATCGATTGATAGTGATAAGCTAGCATTACTAAAATAAGTACAGTGGAATGAAAAATTATTACAAATTTAGATTAAGTGTTGATTCCTAGGAGCACGTAAGTATTAATGCATCGAGTAGGCTTGAATTGAGATAGAGTAAGCATGAACAAGTAATGGGTGCCTTTCAGGTAAGATCTAACTAGATTAGAATTAGCGGTTGAAATAACCAAGTGAAGAAGTACGGTGGATCAGTGTGGCATGCGAAAGCATGGTGGATTAAAATGCCCTAATTTGATCAATATTTACTTTGCCATACTAGGATTGGACAACCTAAGTTAAGGATTTATAAGAAATGGTACATAAGGAGATTTTTCATTTGACCCAAAAATGGGTGACTTAGAAAATTATACGAAGTATTGGACTATTAATTTTTTTAAGTAGCCAACTATTTTCATACAAGCACGTACACCAAGATATATTCTATATTTCCAAAGTATTTCAAAGATTTTCGCTACTAAACATTTCAACTAATTCTAATTCTTAGTATATTACTTTACAGTGCTATATTCCTCTCTGAATTTGTATATTAACATAATAAAATTTTGACTATTCCGACAACTCTGAAAAATACATATATTGTTTAAACGTAGACATTTTCGAAGAACAATATGTTTATATATTTCGTATATTTTTCAAACTTTTGTTTAGCTATATTTGTTTCGAAAATAATTTTATTTGTCAACGATCGATATTGCAAGCATTTTACCATTAATTGCTTTTGAATATATTTATCCGCTTACGATGAACTTATTTAATTTTGCGCAGCAGAAATACTTTCAAAATATATGTACTTAATTTTTGAAAAAGAGAGGTACCGTATTCAAAATTGTTTCATAAAACTTTATATTTGCTGAATTTTTGATCGTTGTATGTTGCGAAACAAGACATAGCTTTCAAAATATATATTTTGTTGAAAAGAAAAAGACACCGTGTTCAAATCGTTTTGAAAAAAAGGAGAAATTTAACGATTGTTGTGTCTCAATCATTTTAAAATGGTTTTAACCGTGATACGTTTGCAAAGTAAGTTGTACCATTATTTTATAAATTGTCAGTTGATACACCGCATTGCGAAAACAAATATATGATACTTTGGTTATTGTGTTTACAAATTAGAAGCCATATTACTTTACACAGTTAAATCTATATTCCCAAATTATAGTTATGTAAACTACTTTAAAATTTGAAGAAAAAAATATGTCCATGTATATACTTCCTATACTAGGTTTATGATGATATCTCCGAAAAAGCAAGAGCATGATCATACAACTAGTTTGTAGGTATAAGAATTGATTTTAATGAATTTGATTTTGTGATAAAGGAGAGTTATTGCTAGCGTATTGAAAGACTCAATGGATATCTTAGTTGATCATGTATAGAGGAGATGAATCATATATGATGAGTTCAAGAATCCGGGATTGTAGATTGCATGTATATAAGTGGAATGATACACACCAAGTGGTATAAATGGAGGTTTATAAGTTGTAATTGTGGATAATTAAGTTAAAGATTATAGTTTACCTAGGAACTGATATTAGAGGACCGTGTAGAGAAAAAGGGGTTTGAGTGATTTTCAAATACATGATTTAAATGTGCATAAAAACAAGCATAAGATAAATGTGCATGATATATTGCTTATCACTTGCCTTATATAGTTCATATATTATGTTGCCGTACTAACGAGCCATGAAGCTACAAAGCACATCAAATGGCAAACATTTGTTGTTTTTATACTATTTTCAGGTGCCACCATTAATGAACTAAACTAGTTCATTAAGTGAAGTACTTAGTTAATTAAACTAAGTAGTTCATTAAAGGAAGCTACATTTGGAAAAGGCACAAAGGCAACAAGGCTAAGGAAGGAAGGTCTTCTCCTCCTCTCCTCAATTAATATACACGCATATACACATATAAATACATATATTTTCAGATTTTTTGAAAAAGGCACATACACATGTATTCCAATGTACTACCGACACGTTATATATTTTACGTACGTACGTTAACGTCACACCATTATACTTAACCATATTTATGAGTATATTCAGGTCTTATATCATATGATATAAGTCATGGTGCTGACAAATTAAATACGACACGTTAAAAGGTTCTAAACCGAAAATTGTCGTATCGGGCGAATACCGAAACTTCGCCAACGTGTCACGTACTTGCCATAAATAAATGGCCAGCCCCTATACTTCAAAAATCATCAAAAATTTTGTGCCTAGGGTGATATTTTCAGCCAAAAATTCTTTCCATGTTGGCACACACAAATCACCCCACATTAAGGCCAAAATGTGAAGATTCCAATTTTAATTTTGACACATGTTAATGGCGCCACTTTAGACCAGCCAAGTGCTGAGATTTAAAGTATATATTATATATATTATGTGTAACATAATATATATAACATGTGCAAAAAAATTGGAATTAAATTGGAGAAAAATCGGGTAATCGATAAACATCGAAAATTCGGTTTTCTACGTACACAACACATGGAATATTTTTGGCACATCATACGACACGTATCTAGACACTTTTTACATATGTCATACATCTTAAAGTGTTCTAGAAAATTAAATTAAGGGCTTATTGGAATATAACATGTGTGTATTATTAAATGTGCACTATTTTACAAAGTTTGCAAAAATAAATTTCAGCACATGCATATACATTATCCAACGCCCCTACAGCTGAGATGGAGCATATGTGGAGCCTTGTTGGCATATTGATTGGTCAAGAATCAATCATGCAATGTTGGTGAATAAAAGAAAGAAGCTACAAATGGTAAGGTTTCAAACTTTGTTACATTTGAAGCACATGCTGAAAATTTCAGCATGTTGAAATAGGTTGGCTGATTTTTGTAGTTTAATGAGACATATTTTATCATCTTGAATTATGTGATTGATTGGAAGAAGAAATGGAAGCAATTTGAATATTTTTCAAAGTCATAAAGAGTGATATTTTATATATCACACATGCTGAAATTTTTCAGCATGTGTGTGATATGTCTTGGCCGAATGTGTGGGCATAAAGGTGTCCAAATTCATTTGCAATGTGATAAGGATATTTGCCATCAATTGGTGATTCATTTTAATTAGAAAAATCAAAGAAAAATGGAGTTATTTTGAACTTTAACTCCATGAATCACATGCTGAAAATTCAGCATGGTAAACACTCTTAATGGCCGATTTTTATCTTTGTGTGGGAGGAATTTTGTCTTGCAAATTTATGTGACAATCTTATGGATTATGGAAATTATTTTGTGTTGATTTTGGCACATGTTTTGAAGTGATATATTCAGATTTTTCCAAGTCATCAATGATGACAACATCCAACCTATCATGAAGTGCCAAGTAAGCAAACCTTAAATGATCATCCAATGAGAAGGTGACAAGTAAGCAAGACCATGTCACAATGATGTCTTATATTCTCCCAAGGACTTAGAAGATAATTTTCAAGAGGGGAAGGATACCAAGAGGGGACGGCTGCAAGGCTTAAAAGGAAAGAAGATGAGCAAAAACAAGACAAGCACAAGTATTGCAAAATGAAGTGATCAAAACGCCTAGCCTCTCTTCTTCTACATTATCTTTCTTTCTTCTTCTTGAAAGCCTATTGTATTCATATTTTCAATCTTGAATAGGCTAGTTATAGACCACCACATATTCTATATCTTTGTAAAAGATTGATCAAGGTGTGATCAATCTTCATTCTTGCGAGGTGGTGGTGTTCGTGCGAACTGTATTCATCGTACAAGGTTTGTAAAGGGTTGGAGTTGGTGTGTAACTCCATCAACCCTGTGGTAAGGTGTATTGCGTAAGTGTGACTAGTGTGAACCAAGGAAGGTGTTCCTTGAAGACTGGAGTAGGTTGTTTATAACCGAACCAGTATAAAATTCTTGGTACCATTTACTTTCAGCATTTAATTTCTGTTACTGCACAGTTTACTCTTTATGTTTACCTTCGTAAAAATAGTAAACGACTTTCAAAAATCACGAATATTTCCAGAAACGTAGCCACATATTCTAGGGTTAATTTGGCATAAGTTTCAACCCTTTTGGATAAGTATAAGTCGATCAAACAACAAAAGTTCTGAGACTAGTATAGTCGGATTTTTAGACTTGCAAAGGTTGAGACTTTGATTGTAATTGACCTACTTCCTAAAAGAATTTTGCAAAACTGTTTCAACCCACTTAAATGTAGTATATAAGGAGTTAGTGGTTAAATTTTTAGAGCATTTTGACTTACACACAAATAGGAATAAATTTTTCAAAACCGTCTACCGTTTCTGGCAGATTCGCGCAATCTGATCACCAACGGTTTTTGAAGGGGTTAAAGGTTGAATTTAAATTTCAAATTTTTAGGGGACCCTCATAACATCTGAGGCTAAGTTCTCTCAAAATGTCAGAATTTTTGGAGACCTATAACCTGTTTTTAAAAACGTTTTAAAACTGGTCCTGAAAACAGAATCTGTCTTCAGAAGTTGAGTTGTTTAGTTTTAAACAAATTTTAAAAACCACACTTTCCGCACCACCTATTCAACCCCCCCCCCCCCCTTCTAGTGGTGCCTTGCAGATCCTACAAGTGGTATCAGAGAGCAGGAACACTCACAACAAAAGAATCCAACGATCTACGTGAGATGGCATCCACTAGCTATAACACCGTGCAAGAAGGAATGTCAACCATAAGGCCTCCTCTTTTTGACGGTGAGTCTTTCATACAATGGAAGGTAAGAATGAAACTTTTTTTTATGGCAATAGACATTGATCTTTGGTCGATTATAGAAGATGGTCCTTTTGTTCCATCTAAGTTATCCACCGTAGACGGAGTCACTCTAGAAGTTGTTAAATCTAGACAAGAATATACAAGTGATGATAAAAAAAACTTAGCATGAATGCTAGGGCTATGCAATTGCTCTTAAATGGTTTAAGTAAGAGTGAGTCTAGTTATGTCTCAAACTGTTCTAGTGCATAAGAAATGTGGAGAATACTCAAAATGAAACACGCAGGCACTAGTCAAGTGAAAGAGTCAAAGATAAACATGCTTATGTCCACACTTGAGTCGTTTAAATTATTGCCTAATGAATCTATTGTTGATATGGATCTTCGTTTGACTAACATTTACAATTCTCTTGAGTCTTTTGGTAAAGCTTTTACTATGCAGGAAAAAGTACAGAAAGTCTTACGAAGCCTTCCATCCGAGTGGGACTCTAAAGTAACGGCTATAGAAGAAAGTAAAGAAACTAAATCGATCAAGATGGAAGAACTAATTGGATCACTAAAGGTATATGAAAACAAACTTGCTTTAAGACATTTTGAGTCCATTTCTAATAATGATAGGGCTATAGCATTTGAATCAAATGAATACGTCGTAGATGATAGTGACATAGATTCCGATGATGAGGACTTAATCACGATGGCTAAAAGATTAAGAAAAATATTGAGAAAATTGATTAAACATAAGTCTACCTCATCTAAGGATCATAGACATAAAAATAAGGAAATAAAGTGCTATGAATGCGGCAAACTTGGACATCTATCATATGACTGCCCTAATAAGGAAAAACAAACAAACAAATACCTTGACAAGGATCGGAACAAGAATAGACTCGTCTCAGAACCTAAGCAAAGGAGAAGAGCATTCAAAGCCTCCACTTGGAGTGACACATCCGACTCTGAGACTGATGATACGGAAGAACACAAGGCACAAGTATGCTTTACATCTAAAGCATCAAATGAGGTATCTTCCGACTCTGATTCCGATTCTGAATGTTCTTATGATGATTTATTTAGTCAATATTTAGAATTGCATAAGTTTTCAAAGACTCTTGCAAAAGAAAAGAAGCGATTAATTGAAGACAAGAAATTGTTAGAATCTTCTAACAAAGATCTTGTGTCTCAATTAAACGATTCAAAAGAAGAGTCGTCATGCATTATAAATTCATTAAAGTCTGAAATTTCATCATTGACATCCGAGAACACTGAATTGAAATCCGAGATTTCAAACTTGAAATCAAGGAATGCGGATGTAGAGAAAAAAGTGAAACAATTTGACACGAGAACAAACATGCTAGATCACATCATTTCTTCTCAAAAGCATGATAGTGACAAAACCGGACTAGGATACGTTGAGAAAAGTAAGCCACAAAATAAACCAACCAAATTCATCTCATCTAAGAAAATAGATGCATCAAAGACATATGTGGCATCTAAGAAGACGCATAGGCGTTTTCTTGTGACATCTCAACGTGCTTCTTCTTCACATCATGCAAAATATAATTATGTGCCATATAGATATGAGAAGAAACAAGTGATGCATACGCGACACTCATATCACAAAAATGCATCTAGATCACGTCCCGTGCATGCAAACCGAAATGCTTATCAAAAACAGAGACCATGCTACATGCATGATGGGATTCTTGGCCAAAGGCCAAACGCATCTGTTCCTAACATATATTATGTTGCGTTCTCATCACCTTTCTCACCTTTTGGAAGACCTAGAAAGGTCACCCAAATTTGGGTACCAAAAGGGACATTTTCAAAGGGTTGAATAAATAACCCTTACGAACGCACGTTATATGAAATCCATGATTTTTTTTCTTACAGGCATCTTTTGATTTACTTTTCAAAATAAAGGGGGAGAGATAGCATGATTTAAGGGGGAGAGATACTAATTGCATAAATTAAGGGGGAGCGACTCGGAATTTAGAATTCAAGTTTTGATTTTATGCATGATTGAAGGGGGAGCGATAGGATTTAAATCATGAGTATAGGTTATTTTGAAAATCATCAAAAGGGGGAGATTGTAGAGAAAAAGGGGTTTGAGTGATTTTCAAATACATGATTTAAATGTGCATAAAAACGAGCATAAGATAAATGTGGATGATATATTGCTTATCACTTGCCTTATATAGTTCATATATTATGTTGCCGTACTAACGAGCCATGAAGCTACAAAGCTTACATCAAATGGCAAACATTTGTTGTGTTTATACTATTTTCAGGTGCCACCATTAATGAACTAAACTAGTTCATTAAGTGAAGTACTTAGTTAATTAAACTAAGTAGTTCATTAAAGGAAGCTACATTTGGAAAAGGCACAAAGGCAACAAGGCTAAGGAAGGAAAGTCTTCTCCTCCTCTCCTCAATTAATATACACGCATATACACATATAAATACATATATTTTCAGATTTTTTGAAAAAGGCACATACACATGTATTCCAATGTACTACCGACACGTTATATATTTTACGTACGTACGTTAACGTCACACCATTATACTTAACCATATTTATGAGTATATTCAGGTCTTATATCATATGATATAAGTCATGGTGCTAACAAATTAAATACGACACGTTAAAAGGTTCTAAACCGAAAATTGTCATATCGGGCGAATACCGAAACTTCGCCAACGTGTCACGTACTTGCCATAAATAAATGGCCAGCCCCTATACTTCAAAAATCATCAAAAATTTTGTGCCTAGGGTGATATTTTCAGCCAAAAATTCTTTCCATGTTGGCACACACAAATCACCCCACATTAAGGCCAAAATGTGAAGATTCCAATTTTAATTTTGACACATGTTAATGGCGCCACTTTAGACCAGCCAAGTGCTGAGATTTAAAGTATATATTATATATATTATGTGTAACATAATATATATAACATGTGCAAAAAGTTGGAATTAAATTGGAGAAAAATCGGGTAATCGATAAACATCGAAAATTCGGTTTTCTACGTACACAACACATGGAATATTTTTGGCACATCATACGACACGTATCTAGACACTTTTTACATATGTCATACATCTTAAAGTGTTCTAGAAAATTAAATTAAGGGCTTATTGGAATATAACATGTGTGTATTATTAAATGTGCACTATTTTACAAAGTTTGCAAAAATAAATTTCAGCACATGCATATACATTATCCAACGCCCCTACAGCTGAGATGGAACATATGTGGAGCCTTGTTGGGATATTGATTGGTCAAGAATCAATCATGCAATGTTGGTGAATAAAACAAAGAAGCTACAAATGGTAAGGTTTCAAACTTTGTTACATTTGAAGCACATGCTGAAAATTTCAGCATGTTGAAATAGGTTGGCTGATTTTTGTAGTTTAATGAGACATATTTTATCATCTTGAATTATGTGATTGATTGGAAGAAGAAATGGAAGCAATTTGAATATTTTTCAAAGTCATAAAGAGTGATATTTTATATATCACACATGCTGAAATTTTTCAGCATGTGTGTGATATGTCTTGGCCGAATGTGTGGGCATAAAGGTGTCCAAATTCATTTGCAATGTGATAAGGATATTTGCCATCAATTGGTGATTCATTTTAATTAGAAAAATCAAAGAAAAATGGAGTTATTTTGAACTTTAACTCCATGAATCACATGCTGAAAATTCAGCATGGTAAACACTCTTAATGGCCGATTTTTATCTTTGTGTGGGAGGAATTTTGTCTTGCAAATTTATGTGACAATCTTATGGATTATGGAAATTATTTTGTGTTGATTTTGGCACATGTTTTGAAGTGATATATTCAGATTTTTCCAAGTCATCAATGATGACAACATCCAACCTATCATGAAGTGCCAAGTAAGCAAAGCTTAAATGATCATCCAATGAGAAGGTGACAAGTAAGCAAGACCATGTCACAATGATGTCTTACATTCTCCCAAGGACTTAGAAGATAATTTTCAACAGGGGAAGGATACCAAGGGGGGACGGCTGCAAGGCTTAAAAGGAAAGAAGATGAGCAAAAACAAGACAAGCACAAGTATTGCAAAATGAAGTGATCAAAACGCCTAGCCTCTCTTCTTCTACATTATCTTTCTTTCTTCTTCTTGAAAGCCTATTGTATTCATATTTTCAATCTTGAATAGGCTAGTTATAGACCACCACATATTCTATATCTTTGTAAAAGATTGATCAAGGTGTGATCAATCTTCATTCTTGCGAGGTGGTAGTGTTCATGCGAATTGTATTCATCGTACAAGGTTTGTAAAGGGTTGGAGTTGGTGTGTAACTCCATCAACCCTGTGGTAAGGTGTATTGCGTGTGTGTGACTAGTGTGAACCAAGGAAGGTGTTCCTTGAAGACTGGAGTAGGTTGTTTATAACCGAACCAATATAAAATTCTTAGTGCCATTTACTTTCGGCATTTAATTTCTGTTACTGCACAGTTTACTCTTTATGTTTGCATTCGTAAAAATAGTAAACGACTTTCAGAAATCACGAATATTTCCAGAAACATAGCCACATGTTCTAGGGTTAATTTGGCACGTCTCGACCAGGCGAGACTATTGCAGCGACCAGTCGAGACTACTACGGCTGTGGCAGATTCCAAACGTCATAACTTCGGTACCCTTTGGAGTTTCGCTGCTTATTATATACCGTTGAAACCATCTTTTCAAGCCCTACGATGTTGTAATATTCTCTGCAAGTCGAGCCAGGATGTCTGGATCAGGGTCATCGGCCGCGGCAACTTCGAAACGCCATAACGTCGTTGTCATTTGGAGTTTCTGGGCTTATTATATACCATTGGAAGTGTCTTTACGGGCCCTAAGATGCCACAATTGTCTTGCTTGGCCAAGCCAGGACGTCCAGAACAGAGTTGTCGACCGTGACGGATTTGAAAATCCATAACTTTGTCGTCTGTTGGAGTTTCTAGGCTTGTTGTATCACGGCGGCATCAAAGCGCTATAACTTCGTCGTCTCTTGGAGTTCTTAGGCTTATTATATATCGTGTGAACCGTATTTTCAAGCCCTGCGATGCTTAATATTCTCTCCTGGTCGAGTCGGATGGCCGAATCATTGTCACCGACCGCAGAGGCTTCGAAACGCCATAACTTTGCCTTTCGCTTGGAGCTTCTAGGTTTATTATATGCCTTCGGAACTATTTTTCCAAGCACTATGATGCCGTAATACACTCTCTTGGTCGACCTGGGACTTCAGGTTCGAAGTCACCGGCCACGGTGGCTTCCAATAAACATAACGTTGCCTTTCGCTTGGAGTTGAGCTCATTATATTCAACTGGAACTGTCTTTCCAAGCACTATGACACTGAAAAATTCTCTCCTAACCGAGCCAGGACGTCCGGATCAGGGTCACCGGACATGGCAGCTCGAGACACCATAACTTCATCGTTTCTTAGAGTTTTGGGCTTTTCATATATAGTTGGAAACGTCATACCGAACCCTATGAGGCTGCAATATTCTCTCCTAGTCGAGTACGGACATCCGGATCATGGTCACCAGTCGCGGCTGCTTTGGAACATCATAACCTCGCTGTCACTTGGAGTTTCCGAGCTTATTTTATTATGTTGGAATCGTCTTTCAAGCCCTACGATGCTACAGTTCTATCTTGGAAGCGTCTTTCCGAGGCCTAAGATGCCAAAATAGTCTCACTTGGCCAAGTCAGGACGTCCGAAACGGAGTCACCAACCGTGACAGCTTCGAAACGCCATAACTTCAGCGCCTCTTGGAGTTTCTAGGCTTGTTTTATACCGTTAAAACCGTCTTTTCGACCATACGACGTTGCAGTAGTCAACTTGGTCAATCCAGGAATCCTGATCACAGTCACCAACCACGGCAGCTTCGAAACGACGTAACTTTATCGTCACTTGGATTTTCCAAACTTATTTTATATCGTTGGAACAATTTTTCTAAGTCCTACAATTCTATAATATTCTCTGTAGGTCAAGTGAGGACATCCAGATCATAGCCACCGACTGAGGCGGCTTTGAAATTCCATAACTTTGTTGTCGTCCATAGTTTCCACGCTTATTATATATCGTTGGAGCCATCTTTCAGAGCACTGCGGCACCGTAATGATCTCTTATGGTCAAGCTAGGGTGTCCCGATTAGGGTCACCGGCCGTGGCAGCTTCGAAACGACATAACGTTGCCTTTCACTTGTAGTTTTTGGGCTTATTATATAACATTGAAACCGTCTTTTTGATACATACGATGATGAAATATTATCTCCTTGTTCAGACGAGACGTTCGGATCTGTATCACCGGCCACGACGGCTTCGAAATGCCATAACTTTGTTGTTGCTTAGAGTTTTTGGGCTTTCTATACACCATTACAAACCATATTCCGAGCCCTATGATGCTTCAATATTCTCTCCTGGTCAAACCGGTACGTCCAGATAAGGATCACTAACCGCAGAGGCTGCGGAACGCTATAACTTCGCCTTTTGCTTGGAGTTTCTGGGCTTATAATATGCCTTTGGAACTATCTTTCCGAGCATTATGATGCCGTAATTGACTTTCGTGGTGGACTCGGGATTTCAAGATTGGGGTCACTGGCCATGGGGGCTTCCAAATGACATAACTTTGTCTTTCGTTTAGAGTTTCTGGGCTTATTATATACCATTAGAAACATCTTTCCGAGCACTATGATGCCATAATGTTCTCTCCTACTCAACCGGGAGGTGCGGATCATGGTCACTGACGATGGTAGCTCGAGACGCCAAAACTTTGTTGTCTCTTGGAGTGTTTAGGATTTTCACATACTGTTGGAAACGTCGATCTCAATACATATGCAAGCAACCGAGGGACGTAACAACTGCATGGTTGCGGAATCTGCTTTCAAGGGTGTGCCGATCATTTTGGCAATGTCAAACAGTGCATGTTGCTTATGCAGATAAATAGGTAATCCTGGTAATGAGATCCATACTGGCACAATTGAAATCGCGACTTTAGGGTCATAATCATACGACCATTTTGTAGCACGCATGTGGAACCCTAAAAAACTGTCCATGTTTGCCTTGCAAAACACCTATAGTAATCAGCCTCCTCCTCAAATTGCATCAAAATATGAGTCGAATCTAGCAGAGTGATCTTAACAGAAGCCAAGAATCCAATCCGCTCAAAACATTTGCATATCGCCTATATCTTCGAACGACCATACCAAAAACTTCCAACAAGACAATATTTGAAAGAATCAGCCAAAGCAGTTACCTCCTCCTGAGTGAATTTGATTGCAGGGACCCCTTTGTATTGAGCTATCTCACAAGGAAGAAGAGTTGATGTGGGAGTAGGATTCTTAAACAACGACGCAAAAGAACGTTATGTTTGCGCCATGGCGGCTCCATTGGATTTGCGATCAATCGTAGGGATCGCAATAAAGAAAAACAGGGATCGTCGTGATGACCAAGAAAAACAACGCTGGAATCAGACTGAATCAGGTCGCAGGAATTTGGATTCTAATCATCTCATGATTATTAAATCAATACTTATACTTGTTATAAATTATTTTATCTCTATAACAATAATGAACCAGGGACATATATCATGATTGTGTAATATACTAACCAACAATAATGATAATAAAACCTCTTTTTTAATAATAAATGTATAACATAAGTATCCAAATCATGGTCTAGGACACATACACTAACAATTATATGACGTTGGAACAATCTTTCAGAGTACTACGCCTCTATCTACGCCTCCGTAATAGACTCTTGTGGTCCAGCTAGAGCATCTGGATCAAGATCACTGGTCGTGGCGGCTTTAACAAGTACATGCAAATAGCTCATAGGAGACCACTTATATGTTGGTCGCACACATTCCATGACAATCCATGTGTGGCGCCCCGCACCTCGGCCCAGCCGAAGTCGGTGCGCTGCCGTACTTCACTAAGGAGAGTACCAGGTGTCGATCTATAACGTATCGTAATCCATGGTAAAATGCATGGATTTTGGCGCTTACGCGTCATCAAGTAAGCGAAACCGTGGCAGAATAAAAACTTCAAATTAAAACATCTCCGAAATCATTCTCAGTTCTACAATCCAAATCATAAATACCGAAATTCCCCAAAGTAATTGTTTCCCATCACAATTACATAATAAGTCATCAGTCACCGACGGCATGTCATGACTCCTAATCCATTCTTCTTCCGCTGCGCTCATGGGTAGGGGACCCTAGGTTCTTCCTCGATACATTCTACCTTGTTCCCTGCAGTCTCTGGGAGGAAAAATAGGGGGTGAGTGACAAAGTCACCAGCAAGTATACCATAAACAAGCATGCATTAAATGGAAAATACATACAAGAACCGAACCCCCAAAATTTGGTTTAGAACATACCTGACCTTCCATTAAACACCCGTAAGAAGTCAACACAAGGTATATCCAAGGTCATAGCTTAACAGAGATCATAGCTTATGAAAGGATCATCACACAATAAAGATCATAACATACAAAAGGTCATTACTCAATAAAGATCATAACCTAGGAGCTACCAATTCATAACAACTTGGCCTAAATGTCATGAATAAGATCATAGCTTTCGTAACAACAGTAGTGAAATCATAACTTAGGTAACGAGAGATAGGAGGATCATAACCTATGTAACATACCTCTAGCATTTGGCTAGCATCTCATCCCTTCAATCAATAGCCGCAAAGGCAATAAAATCATAACTTAGTCACGAAGCAAGTAATAACACAGCCTAGTGCAAATAGACTCAACATCATGCTCATGACCATATGCAATGCGTATGAATGTGCAAAAGTAGCGCATAATGCCCTCTATCCCATGCCTGTTAGTGATCCACACTTAATACATCAAGATCATAACTTAAGCAAGATCGTCCCTTATTAAAGAACGTGACAATAAAACACTGCAACTTGTAAAAGTTCGTAACATATCTGGGATCATCACTTAATAAAATCATAACTTAGGAATTACCAAATTATAACAACTTATCTAAGTATCATGTGTCACTACACGATGACTCAATAAACGTGACATGCATGCATATGTATGTGTGATGCATCATGATAAAAAAATGAGAATATGATCTTTCATGCTTTTCTTTCAAATCATCATCGTCAGAAAACAACAGAGTGTTCAGATCTATCTTCCCGGATCTGAGGCGGTAACGTCTCCCCTTCAAATCTATTATTCCTGGATTCGGAATGGTAGCGTCATCACTTATCGGGTCTATTCTCTCCAGGCCCGAACGGTCATTATCAGGTCTATTCTCTCAAGGCCTAAACGGTTATATCAGGTCTATTCTCTCTGGGCCTGAACGGTCATATCATCAGATCAATTAACCCTGGATCTGGGCAGGTTCTTACTGGCCAGGAACATACACACACGGTACCAGTGGGAAGCGTTCTTTTAAAAACAGAATCTTTTCTTTAAAAATGCTTTTCATCTTTCTTTTCTCATAAAATCAGTTCCATGAATCATGTAAATGACGATGATGCAATGTATGACATGTACTATGTGACTCGTGAACACATACATCATAACATACATGCACGGACTTGTCTTTTAAGCTGGGAAAACTGTCCAGCAATATGCCATACACATGCATAATGAAGTCTTAGACTCATACCATAAAAATTTCGTAACAATTCGAAAAGTCTAACGACCCCAAAACATTTTACTATCACTAATGGTGCTGCTGAAATCAGCAGGGCAGTACCGCTTTACCTCAATTTCATAGGTCATAAAACCTTATTCATTTTAATCCATCACCTGGAGAACGTAGCTAACTCACCAAGGAACGATATTCATAAGGCCAAACATCACATTCAAGCTTTTGGATAAGTATAAGTCGATCAAACATCAAAAGTTCTGAAACTAGTGTAGTCTAATTTTCAGACTCGCAAAGGTTGAGACTTTGATTGTAATTGACCTACTTCCCAAAAGAATTTTGCAAAACTGTTTCAACCCACTTAAATATAGTATATAAGGAGTT
>AP025040.1:30882949-30896514 GCA_036186865.1 Eustoma russellianum
GAAATGAAATAGCACCCACACAGTTGCCCAAATGGTCGCGTAATATCGCCCCTCCTGACGCATAATGCCTACCAACCGCCGCATCAATATTCAATTTTAGCCTACCAGAAGGAGGTGTCCGCCAACGAACAACCTGCGGATGAGGTGTCCAAAGAGCAAGTGGCAAACTGCCAATTTCGTGCCCTGAATTGTGGTAAGCCACATTCTGATGTCATAGTGAATTGTAGCCTGAGCAACAGACGATGTGAATGTGGTAGTCTCACCATACACAAGTGATGCATATGATCGCCAGATGTTAGTCACAATTATCGCAGGCACCACTATTTTTAAAACCCCAAAAAGTGTGGAAGACGAGGAGCGGTACCACCAAGATAACAAATATTGACGAAAATGTAATGAAATGGGGAAAGGTCCGTGTAATTCTGCGCGAAAAAATCCCAAATTGAACGTATTGCAGTACAGTATATAAAGACATGATCCACCGTGGCCGAGTCTTGCTGACAAAAGGACACGGGTTGGGCAAGAGGCAGAATACTTACCAATATAATCCTCAAATGGCATAGCTGAATGAAATAGGTGCCATAATAATAACTTCGTGTACGGAGTATGATGCTTGCACCAAATGAATCTAGCTGATATTATCTTTGGCTTTGCCAGCCTGCAAATGTCATAAGCTGAGCTTAACGTGAATTCTCCTGATGCCGAAGGAGTCCACGTGAGATGCCCTCCCTGGCCGACTGTTTGTGCTAAGCAAATATTATGATGCGGCAAATAATTTTCCAAACTGGTGAATCCGGTAATCTCAGTAGATAGTCTCCGCGATGGTCATATTTTATATACATGTATCGACTCCATAATGTATCCTGCTTCTGGTAAGACCACCATATGCGACAATGATAAGCCTTTTGTAACATGCCTATATCTCGAAGCCCTAATCCTCCTTCCTCCTTTGGCGTAGTTATCTTAGACCAGGCCACCCAATGGTGCCGAGGACCCCAAAAAAATATGCCATTTTCCTTTCTATTGTTTTGATAACAGATTTTGGTATCCCTCCTGCAGCAAGAATGTGTAACGGAATAGACGAGATCACCGGCTGCAGTAATACTAGGCGACCTGCTGCGGATAGTGCGTGAATGCCATCCATTTAAACGCTCATCAATATGCTGCAGTAGGGGAGCACAATGTCGCGAGCGATTAATTCCCTTATGAGATAAGAGCCAAGGTATCTAAATGGGAGAGTGGTACACCGCATCCCTATCACGGACGCAAATGTCCTGCTGCCGATTTGAGATGGTGGCTGATGGAATAAAACTGCTTTTATGATAATTGACTTTTTGGCCCGAAGCTGATTTATACGAAGTCAAGAATGCTTGAAACCGTCTTAGGTTGCGTTGTGTGCCACGCAAGAATATAAGGAGGTCATCTGCATAAGCCAAATGCGTAATTGCAAAAGGGACCCTTCCAAGTCGAAAAGGTTGTAGAGCACCGGAGTCCACCAAATATTTTAACCCTCTACTGAAGCCTCAGACGAAAGAATAAAGAGTAAAGGGACAGTGGATCACCCTGTTTAACACCTCTATAGGGCCGAAAGGAGTCTGAAGCCTGGCCATTGATGAGAACTGATAAGGTTGGCACGTAAATGATTAAGGATTATTCTAATGAAGAACTCCGAGAACCCAAACTGCCGTAATAACAATTCTAAGTAATCCCAACTAACTCTATCAAATGCCTTCATCATGTCTAACTTCAAGCATACCTGAGGGCCACCCTTATCAAGCATATGAATCATCTCTCGTGCCATTAAACTTGCGTTGATATATCATGCCCTGGTAAAAAACATGTCTGCTCCTGAGATATTAATCTGGGAAGTACTAACCACAAATGTGTGGCTATAATGCGCGTGCAAACTTTACTAATAAAGTTTGTCAGACAGATAGGGAGAAAATCACTGAATGTTTGAGGTGATTGTATTTTCGGTATCAAGGTCAAAAGGGCACTAGCATGGCCTTTGGCTGTGGGACGCCAAGAAAGAATTCCTGTACTGCTTTTACAACATCCAAATGAATAAATGGCCAACAAAAGCGATGATGAAACTGACCATGAAAACCATCTGGACTGCGGCACTGTGGGGGTCGAGTTGCCACACTGCTTCCTTTACCTCTGCCTCCATTGGCAACTGCGTGAGCATCTCATTATCTGATTCCGAAACCAAACATGGTATGCTAGAACGAATAGCGGCATGATTGTGAGTTGGTTCTCTAGCAAATAACGTGGTATCGAAAGAAACTGCTTCCGTCATAATTTCCGTGGGAGTTAGGCACTGCGCCCCTGAGGAGGCTCTTATCTGCTGTATGCGTAATCATGACCGTCTCCCCTTGACAATTGAATGAAAATATCTTGTGTTGGCATCACCTTCCTTAAGCCATTTGACACGTGCTTTTTGTTTCCAGTAATGGAGCTGTATGTGGAGATACGATTATAATCCGCTTTGGCTCTATGGTATGATTCGTGTCTCAGCATTAGGGTCGGCCTCCCAAAGTCTCTCCGCTGTATTAAGAGTAGATTCTGCTTGCATCAGATTTGTGAAGATATTGCCAAAAATATTTTTATTCCACCGCTGAATGTCCCTCTTCAAAAAGTAATTTGGAATAAAAGCCATACATTCCACCGTAGTGGGATACGAGGACCAAGCATTCTTTGCATAAGCAAAGAAATCCGGATGGTGTAACCATGAATCCAAAAATCGAAATTGCGACGACCTGACATACTTGATACCCGGCATTCAAATAATAAGGGCGTGTGGTCCGAAGAGACTCTCGGAAGATGAGTTGGCCGCATATCCTCAAAGCGGTCCTGAAAAGATGAATTAGTAAATACCCAGTCTAATCTGCGACGCACGCGGCCAAGACCCCTTCCATCCATCCAAGTGTATTTAGTTCCATGAAAAGGTGGTTCCATCAAAGAGCATGTCTCAATACATCCATTAAAATCTTCCAGTGATGCAAGGGTGGGATGTGATCGACCACTATGATCATCTAGCGTCCGAAATGTATTGAAATCCCCACAAAAACCAAAGCAGTGATGATGATCTCGAAAAGTCACATAACGATTGCCATAGAGAGCGACGTAAAGCGGATGTATGCTTGGCATAGACCGTAGAGATAGCAAAGGTGAAATTGAGTGGCCGAAATATCATGGAGAAATGTACGACTTGGTCATGATCCTGCACATCAATTATTTGAACTTTCGAATCACGACAGAAAAACCAAATACGTTCAGAATATGAAGCATAGCAATATGAAAAACCAAAACTTAAACCAAAGCTATGTATACGATTAGGAGAATGCTTTGGTTCAATAAGGACTAGCAAGTGTAAATGATGATCATGTATCAACTGATGAACCCTAGGTTGAGAGGCACGCATGCCTCTTATGTTCCATATTAATGCATTCATTGAGTAAGATTAGAGGCACTTCCCTGCAAGATGTGCGATGTGCTACGGGTCAGCATAGTCGATGGGGGCAAAGGAGGGAGATCATTTCTAGCCCGACGCTTACGACGTGGAACAACTGGTATAAAGGCTGCCTCTTTCGATGGTTCTTCCAACCATGATATTAAAATGTCCACATCTGGGGATGGAGGATTTAATTGCATGGGTCTAAGGACTTCATCCGGGACATGTAGCTCAGCGGCTGGTTCATCGGATATCTCAGGATCCGAGGAATGTCCCAATTCCTCATTCTCGGGAGCATGTATTGGAGAGGGTTCTGTAACATCACATGAAATATTATATGCTGTTCCCTTTCTTGAATATGTGAAATGTTCTCATCCGCTGGAGTAAGAACTGCAGCTGTGTGAATTTAAGGTGGTTCGATTGACGACAAATCTATTGGTGGGTCAACCACAGGCTTCCTCTTTATTGCTGTCCATCGCTGCATCTTCGGACGAGGAGGCGGAGGCGGTGGAGGGGGTGGTATCGGTGCTGTAGCATGCGAAGAGCACAAGCCCGGTGCATGGCCAAGTCGACGACAGGAGGTACAAAACAATGGAAGATCTTCGTAAACAACAGATTGTAGAATTAACCGGCTTTTGGCCTGGACATAATTTTTTTGCGGTAATTCTTGAGAGACGTCAACCTCAACACACACTCTGGCGACAGAAGGCCTAAGTCCTCGTTTGTTGCAACATCCAGCTTTATGGGCGAACCGATTGGACGTACTATCTCAAACAGTGCTTCACGACGATGTAGATGGATTGGAAGACATGGGAATGCAATCCAGATAGGGACAATCGGGACATCAGCAGTAGGATCAAGTCGGCAGTCCACTTTGTTATTCTCATATGACAACCATCAACATGCCATGATCTTCGATAAAAACATCACAAATAGTCTGCCTCATACGAAAATTCAAGAGGATATGCGTTTGGTCAATTAGGGTGATCCTCAAATCATGATGAAAACCAATCTTCTCAAAAACTTCACGTATAACTTTCAAATGGGGCGACCATACCAAAAAGTTCCAACCAGCGCATATTTGAATGGCGCAGCAAGGACATCAATCTCTGAATCTAAAATGATATCATAGAGATACCCTTATATCTCGAAACCGTCTTAGGCGATATTGCGATTATGCCTGATGAGGCAGCACCGGATACTGTAGATCTGCAAGGCACCACTAGAAGAGGGGGGGTTGAATAGATGGTGCGGAAAGTGTGGTTTTTAAAATTCTTTAAACTTGAACCAATTCAAGTTCTGAAAACAGATTTTGTTTTCAGGACCTGTTTTAAAACGTTTTTAAAATCAGGTTAGAGGTCTCCAAAAATTATGAAATTTTGAGATAACTTAGCCTCAGATGTTATGAGGGTCCCCTAAAAATTTCAAATTAAAATTCAACTTTAACCTCTTCAAAAACCGTTGGTACTCAGATTATGCAAATCTGCCAGAAACGATAGATGGTTTTGAAAAATTAATTCCTATTTGTGTGAACGTCCAAATGCTCTGAAAATTTAACCACTAACTCCTTATAATATATTTAAATGGGTTGAAACAGTTTTGGAAAATTTTGGGAAGTAGGTCAACTACAATCAAAGTCTCAACCTTTGCAAGTCTGAAAATCAGACTGCACTAGTCTCAGAACTTTTGATGTTTGATCGCCTTATACTTATCCAAAAGGGTTATAACTTGTGCCAAATTAACCCTAGAATGTGTGGGTATATTTCTGGAAATTTTTGTGATTTTTAAAAACCGTTTACTATTTTTACGGATGCGAACAAGAAGGGTAAACAGTGCAGTAACTGAAAAGTAAATGCAGAAAGTAAATGGCACCAAGAATTTTATATTGGTTCGGTTATAAACAACCTACTCCAGTCTTCAAGGAACACCTTCCTTGGTTCACACTAATCACACATACGCAGTACACCTTACCGCAGGGTTGATAGAGTTACACCTAACTCCAACCCTTTACAAACCTTGTATGACGAGTACAATTCACACGAACACCACCACCTTGCTAGAATGAAGATTGATCACACCTTGATCAATCTTTTACAAAGATATATGAATGGTGGTTTATCTCAAGCCTATTTAAGATAGAAAGATATGAAAAACAATAGGCTTTACAAGAAGAAAGAAAGAAAGAAGATGTAGGAGAAGAAGAGCTAGGCTTTTTGATCACTTGGAATTGCAATGCTTGTTATTTTTTGTTTGCTCTTCTTTCCTTTAATATGTCCAGGCCGTCCCCCTATGGTAGACTCCCCCTCTTGAAAATTATCTTTTAAGTCCTTGAGAGAGTGTAAGACATCATTGTGACAAGGCCTTGCTTACTTGGCATCTTCTTATTGGATGATCATTTAGTCTTCGCTTACTTGGCACCTCCTTATTGGTTCAACGTTGTCATCATGATGACATGGAAAAAATCTGAGATATACACTTAACCATGTGCCAAAAATCATCACATAATACCTTCCATAAATCAAGAGATACATCACATAAATTGCAAGATGAAAAATCCTTCCTATAAGTGAAAAAATCGGCCATTAAGCACTCTTGTCATGCTGAATTTTCAGCATGTGCATCCTTCCTTTTCTTTCAAAATAATACCAAATATTCTTTGATTTTTCATCATAAAAATGAATCAACAATTTATGTAAGTATTGCTAAAACAAGAAATGAACATGGACACATTTTGCTCTTCAAATTCGGCCACAAGGTTGTACACATGCTGAAAAATTTTCAGCATGTGTGATATTAAAATATCACCATTTATTTATTTAAATTATATTCAAAACCTTTCCATTTCTTCTTCTAATCAATCACCTAATCAAAGATGACAAAATAAGTCACATTTAAGAGCAAAAATTCGGCCACCCTAAGTTTAGTATGCTGAAATTTTCAGCATGTGACATAAGAGAGATATACCTTGAATTCTTACCATTTGTAGCTTTCTCTTCAATTCACCAACTTTGTATGATTGATCCTTGACCAATCAAGATGCCAACAAAGCTCCACATGTGCTCCAAATCAGCTGTGTGACGTTGGAAGGTGTATGTACAAGTGCTGAAATTTATTTTTGCTAACTATGTAAAATAGTGCACATTTAATAATACACACATGTAATATTCCAATCAGCCCTTAATTTAATTTTCTAGAACACTTTAAGATGTATATCATATGTAAAAAGTGTCTAGTACGTGTCACATGATGTACAAAAAACGTTCCATGTTATGTGTAGAAAACCGAATTTTCGATATTTATCGATTACCCGATTTTTCTCTAATTTAAATTCCAACTTTTGCACATGTTATATATATGTTATACATAATATATATATATACTTTAAATCTCATCACTTGGCTGGTTTAAAGTGGTACCATTAGCATGTGACAAAGTTAAACTTGGAATCTTCACATTTTGGCCTTAATGTGGAGTAATTTGTGTGTGCCAACATGGAAAGTATTTTTGGCTGAAAATATCATGTATGGCACGAATTTATGATGATTTTTGAAGTATAGAGGCTGGCCATTTATTTATGGAAAGTACGTGACACGTTGGCGAAGTTTCGGTATTCGCCCGATACGACAATTTTGGTTTAGAACCTTTTATCGTGTCGTATTTAATTTGTCATCACCATATCTTATATCATATGATACAAGCCTGAATATACTCATAAATATGAGTTAAGTATAGTGGTGTGACGTTAACGTACGTACGTAAAATATATAACGTGTCGGTAGCGTTGGAATACATGTGTATGTGCCTTTATTTAAAAAATCTGAAAATATATATTTATATACATGTGTGGCGTGTATATTTAATGAAAAGGAGGAGGAGAAGACTTTCCTTCCTTAGCCTTGTTGTTTTGTGCCTTTTCCAAATGTAGCTTCCTTTAATGAACTACTTAGTTTATAAACTAAGTACTTCACTTAATGAACTAGTTTAGTTCATTAATGGTGGCACCTGAAAATAGTATAAACACAACAAATGTTTGCCATATGATGTAAGCTTTAATGCTTCATGGCTCGTTAGTACGGCAACAAATATAAGCTAAATAAGGCAAGTAATGGCAAGATATCATGCATTCATGTACGTTATATGCTTATATACGTCTATATATATATATATATATATATATATATATATATATATATATGCATTCAAGTTACTTATTTTGAAATCACTCAAACCCCCTTATCTCTACAATCTCCCCCTTTTGATGATTTTCAAAATAATTTGTCTTGTTGTACATGATTTAAATGCTATCTCTCCCCCTTGAACCATGCACAAATTTGAAATTTGAATTTCGAATTTCAAATCCGGCTCCCCCTTGATTTGTGCAATTAAATCAATCAGTGTCACTCTCCCCCTTAAATCATGCTTTTCTCTCCCCCTTTATTTTGGAAAGTAAATCAAAAGATTCCTGTCAAAAAGGAAAGTAAATCAAATCGTCAAATAAATCATATCAACGGGAATCATGCCTAATTTAGAACGAAGAGATTCATATGTGGCTTGATTTAAGGCTTTGTAAAAATCCGCTACTTGTGCTTCTGTGCGTACGTGATCTATGACAATATTACCATTGTTAACGTGATCACGAAGAAAGTGATAGCGTACTTCTATATGCTTAGCCTTAGAATGTAACACGGGGTTCTTAGACAAATTTATGGCACTCATACTATCACAATATATAGGAATTTTATTTACGGTAATTCCAAAGTCCGAAAGTTGTTGTTTTATCCACAACAACTGTGTGCAACAAAGGCTAAGAGCCATGTACTCAGCCTCAGTAGTGGACAAAGCAACACTTGCTTGCTTTTTGGAAAACCATGAAATAAGGGAATTTCCTATAAATTGGCAAGTTCCGCTCGTGCTTTTTCTATCTATTTTGCAGCCACCATAATCTGCATCAGTGTAAGCATGTAAGTCAAATGTAGAATCCTTATCGTACCAAATTCCTAAGGTGGGCGTGTGCTTAATATAACGGAATATTCTTTTTACCGCATTAAGTGTGACACCTTAGGTTGACTTTGAAAACGTGCACACATGCATACACTAAACATGATGTCAGGCCTACTAGCAGTTAAATATAGCAAAGAACCTATCATAGATCGATATAATCCATTATCAACGTCTTTACCATGTTCGTCTTTGTCTAATTTAGTAGTGACACTCATAGGGGTGGGGGATGGTTTCAAATTTTCAAAATTAAACTTTTTGATCATGTCATTAACATATTTTGCTTGGCTTATATGAATTCCTTTACTCGTTTGCTTAATCTGCAAGCCAAGAAAATAATTAAGTTCACCAACCATAGACATTTCAAATTCAGATTTCATGCAATTTTCAAAATCTTTAACAAGTCTATGTGAGGTAGAGCCAAAATAATGTCATACGTAGATTTGAATAATAAGTAAATCTGATTTTTCTTGTTTCAAAAATAGTGTACTATCTATAGTACCACGTTTAAAATTATTTTCTAAAAGGAAAGTAGCAAAACGATCATACCATGCTCTCGGTGCTTGCTTTAGGCCATATAGTGCCTTCTTTAGTTTGTACACGTGATCTGGATGTTTCAAATCTTCAAAACCGGGTGGTTGCTTCACGTATACTTCTTCTTGTATGAATCCGTTTAGAAAGCACTTTTTACGTCCATTTGATAATTTAAATCTTTCATGCAAGCAATAGCAAGTAATAGTCGTATAGCTTCTAGACGTGCTACGGGTGAATGTTTCATCGTAGTCAATTCCTTCTCTTGATATATCCTTGTGCTACAAGTCTCGCTTTATTCTAACGACCTTTCCTTCTTCATTCATTTTATTCCTAAATACCCACTTTGTGCCTATTATAGTTTATCTTGTGGTCGTGGCACTAAATCCCATACATCGTTTCTAACGAATTGATTAAGTTCGTCATGCATAGCATCAATCCAAGAAGAATCACTCAAAGCATCATGCACATTTTTGGGCTCAATTTCAGAAATCATAGCATGAAATTCATTTATTTCATCCGAAGTAATTCTTCTACGTGGTCGCACACCGTGAGTGAGGTCGCCTATGATGAGATCATGTGGGTGATCTCTATGCCATCTTGGTTGATTATTTTCTAAGTTATCATGCATTTCTATGTGATCATGCTTCTAGTGTCTCATTCATATCATGCATATCAAAAGAATCATTATCTTCATTCAAAACGGGTTTCAATTCAAAATCATCTTCATATTCCTTATCTTTATCAATCTCACCAAATTCATTGAATTTAACATGAATAGATTCTATAATTTGTCTAGTGAGAGGATCATAACATCTATATGCCTTCGAATTTATAGAATATCCAACAAAAATGCACTCAATTGATTTGGATTCAAATTTATCTAAATTATCTTTTGTATTCAAGACAAAACATTTGCATCCAAACACACGAAAATAGTCAATCTTAGGCATGCGATCATTCAAAATCTCATAAGGCGTCTTGTTTATTTTCTTTCTTATAGATAGGCGATTTACAATATAGCATGCACAATTTACGGCTTCCGCCCACAGAAATCTAGGCAATTTATTTTCGCAAAGCATAGTTCTAGCGATTTCTTGTAATGTACGATTCTTTCTTTCTACTACTCCATTTAGTTGTGGAGTTCTAGGTGGCGAAAACTCATGCTTAATTCCTTTTTCTTCACAAAACGAAATCATTCTTTGTTTTTAAACTCACCGCCTCTATCGCTTCTTATCCTTTTCACATTTACACCGTATTGATTTTCAAGTTGTTTAATTAATTTAGCAATCTCAACGGCGCTATCATCCTTATGTGCAAGAAATAAAGTCCAAGTATAACGAGAAAAGTCATCAACAATTACGCATGCATAGTGACGCCCACCAAGGCTTGTAGTGCGACTAGGACCAAACAAATCGATATGCAATAGTTCTAATATTCTAGTCGTGCTTATTTCATTTTTCGGCTTAAGTGACTCACGTGTTGTTTGCCTTTTATGCAAGATTCACACAACTGAAAGTTGTCTAAATCAAGCGTAGGCAATCCCCGTACTAGGTTCTTTCGTTGAAGTTTTTCTAGTGTGGAAATGCCAATGTGTCCTAAACGTCTATGCCATAAATTCACATTGGGTTCATTTGACATAAAACACTTAACTTTAGCGTCTACTACATCATCCATAGATAGCGTAAAAATATTGCCTTCTCGTTTTCCTTTTAAAACGGTTTCTCCATTTTTATTTATTATGTTGCAATAAGGGTGAGTAAAACACACATTAAAACCATTGTCAACAAATTGAGAAATACTTAAGAAGATTGTAGGATAAGCTTACCAAAAATACGTTGGAGATTTGGAGTGTGTTCGGATTACCAATCGTACCTTTTCCGATGATCTTGCCTTCGTTGTTGTCTCCAAAGGTCACGGATCCGCCTTTTGTGACCTTCTTTATTTGGTGAATAGGCTCGGGTCACCCGTCATGTCTCGAGCATCCACTATCAAGGAACCACTTTATGATGTATCTTTCGATGTGGGCTCCCTGCAATGTGCAAAGGTGATTTAGGTACCCTTTTAACTTTGGGTCCTTTCGAGTTAGTTTCACCTCTTTGGTAAAAGTACCTTTCGGTACCCATACTTGGGTGATCCTTCTCGGTCTATCAAATGGCAAGAATGTAGATGAAGGTGCGATAGTAGACATGTGGTGCATGCACTTTGGGCCTTTGCCCAAGGACTCCTTATACTCACTAAATGAAGGACGTTTTTGATATGTCCTTGTGTGTGTGTGTAGTGCGTGGATGATATGAATTTCGTGTATGCATTGTTCTCTTCTTTTCATATCTATAAGGTACAAAGTTATATTTCACATGATATGAAGAAGTGGGGCGTGAGGAAGGGGGCGTTTCTGCGTCATCTTAGACGCCACTTGCGGCTTAGGGGTGTCTACTTTCTTAGACACAACAAACTTGGTTGGTTTGATTGATACTTCGTTAGTATCAACGTATCCCAGTCCAGTTTTGTCGCTGTCATGCTTTTGTGATAATATGATGCGATGCAGCATGTTGGACCCTGTATCAAACTGTTTCATCATTTTCTCTAAATCGGTATTCCTTGATTTCAAATTTGAAATCTCGGATTTCATTTCATTATTTTGAGTGGTTAATGATGAAATCTCAGTCTTTAATGCAGTGATGACGCATGATGACTCTTTCTTTGAATCGCTTAATTGAGCGACAAGATTCTCGTTAGAAGATTCTAACAGTTTCTTGTCTTCAATTAATCGTTTCTTTTCTTTAGCGAGAGTCTTAGTGAATTTATGCAATTCTAGATACTGACTAAAAAGATCATCATAAGAAGGTTCAGAGTCAGAGTCAGAATCAGATGATACCTCATTAGATGCTTTGGATGCAAAGCATACTTGTGCGGTCTCCTCTTCGGTCTCAGTTTCAGAATCTGATGAATCACTCCAGGTGGAGGCCTTTAGAGCACGTTTCCTTTGTTTGGGTTCTGAGACGAGTCTATGTTTGTTCCGCTCCTTGTCAGGGTATTTAGTTTGCTTTTCTTTATTTGGGCAGTCATATGATAAGTGTCCGAGTTTGCCACATTCATAACATTTAACGTCTTTATCGTTTGACTTGTTCTTATTTCTCTTAGTAGTAGTGCCCTTATTTTTGTTTCTAAATGACCTTCTCATAAATTTTCTCAATCCTTTAGCCAATAGAATTAGGTCATCATTATCCGATTCGGAATCACTATCTCTACGTGATCGGAGGGAGGGGAGACGTATTCATTTGATTTAAAAGCAATAGCTTTACCTTGTTTAGATGATTCCGATTTCCGAATGTGAGTTTATTTTCATAAACTTTAAGTGATCCGATTAGTTCTTCCATCTTTATTGATTTAGTTTCCTTGCTCTTCTATGCGGTCACTTTGGGTCCCATTCAGAAGGAAGGCTTCGTAGGACTTTCTGTACCTTTTCCTGCGTAGTAAAAGCCTTACCAAGAGACTCAAGAGAGTTGTAGATGTTAGTCAAACGAAGATCCATATCTACAATAGACTCATTGGGCAATAATTTAAAGACTCAAGTGTGGACAAGCATGTTAATTTTTGACTCTTTTACTTGACTCGTGCCTTCGTGTTTCATTTCTAGTATCCTCCACATTTCTTGTGCACTCGAACAGTTTGACACATAACTAGACTCACTTACTTAATCCGTTTAAAGCAATTGCATAGCCCTAGCATTCATACTAAGTTTCTTTTTATCATCACTCGTATATTCTTGTCTAGTTTTAAAACTTCTAAGTGACTCCGTCTACGGTGGATACTTAGATGGGACATAAGGACCATCTTCAATGATTGACCAAAGATCTATATCTATAGCCATAAGAAAAAGCTTCATCCTAAGTTTCCACTGAATAAACGACTCACCGTCAAAAAGTGGAGGCCTTTGGCTCGACATACCTTCTTGCTCGGTTTTGAGATTTGTGGTTGCCATCTCACTGAATCGTTGGATTCCTTGAAGTGAGTATTCCTGCGCTCTGATACCACTTGTAGGATCTGCAAGGCACCACTAGAAGGGGGGGGGGTTGAATAGATGGTGCGGAAAGTGTGGTTTTTAAAATTTCTTTAAACTTGAACAATTCAAGTTCTGAAAACAGATTCTGTTTTCAGGACCAGTTTTAAAACGTTTTTAAAACAGGTTAGAGGTCTCCAAAAATTATGAAATTTTGAGAGAACTTAGCCTCAGATGTTATGAGGGTCCCCTAAAAATTTCAAATTAAAATTCAACCTTTAACCCCTTCAAAAACCGTTGGTACTCAGATTGTGCAAATCTGCCAGAAACGGTAGATGGTTTTGAAAAATTAATTCCTATTTGTGTGAACGTCCAAATGCTCTGAAAATTTGACCACTAACTCCTTATATACTATATTTAAATGGGTTGAAACAGTTTTGGAAAATTCTTTTGGGAAGTAGGTCAACTACAATCAAAGTCTCAACCTTTGCAAGTCTGAAAATCAGACTGCACTAGTCTCAGAACTTTTGATGTTTGATTGACTTATACTTATCCAAAAGGGTTGAAACTTGTGCTAAA
>AP025040.1:30896524-30971582 GCA_036186865.1 Eustoma russellianum
ATAGAGTAAGTGTCAAGTGAACATCGACTTGTAGATTTTTGACCAAACCACTTGATACTTAGTGATGTGAATTTTTAGAAGTCCATAAGTGTTTACAGTTCAATGTTCATCTTTATATAACTTGGGCTACTGGTATTTCAACTGGACACTTATATAAATTGGTAAGTACATACTAGTTATCACTTGTGTAGAAAGAGTACTTGGTCGCTGATGAAGCCGGATCTCCACCAAGGGTCTAGATGACCTCAAATTAGCTTCGTCAGTTAACGTGAAGAATTGTTAACTGGGATTGAGAATGCGTAGCTGGAATAGCGCCAAATATCCTGCACAAAGAAGCACAGGTCAGACGTCCCGGGGGGTTGGCCCCGGGAAAAAACCCTCCGACGCTCAAGTCAGTTTGGGTCATATCTCACTGAGATTTATAATTCAAAGGGTGAGTTAGGAGTTTCTCACAGTATGTGCCGAGGAGCAAAGAGTATGAATTTGCTTTGAGTATGAATGTATGAATTCCGGATTGAGATCCTGGTCCCTCTTCTTCGTCTTGGTTGGCTCGCTTTTATAGACTTTTCCCGCCTTTGGCTTCTGATAGTAGATAGTGGATTGTGGAGAGGACGTTTGCTTGGGGCAGAAAGCCTATAGCGCTGTAGGTCTGCTGATGTGATCAGTAGTCTGACTGATGTGACTAATAGGCCGGCCATTGTGACCTTGGCTTGTTCAGGAAGATTAACCAGATGTAGTCGTTATATTTGAATTGCGCCTCTGTTTAAGGGTCCCACGAAGTAATATCGTGCTTGGTTCTTTTGCTGTGGTACACAGCTGAACTTTGCCGAAGTGCATGATTAGGCTTTGCCGAAGTGCATGACTTGGCTTTATCCCGCTGAGGTGGTCTGAAGTGCAATATTTGAACATAAACTGAAGTTGTTGCTGAGGTGCAAACTTTGGCATATTCTTCGATGTTATAAGGGCGTGATGTTGCCTTGCCGAAGTGCAAGCCGAGGCTGAACAGCTATGCTTGGGTACTGAACTGCTGAACTGCAGTACTTCTAAGTGCTGAGCTACGGGAGTTGAACCGTTGACTGTTTGACTAACAGACGATCTAATTAGGATTTATCAGTCGCATTTCTTTGTCGTCATTACTTATTACTAATGCATTTCTATGCTTGTAGACATAGAGCAATATGCTGAGTCATGTATGTTATCCAACTTATTTTGACAATGCGTGCATTATTGTTGCTTAAAAGAAAATAAATAAATAAATAAATAACAAAGATTGTTGGAATATGAATTGTTTGATGAAGTGAAAAGATATTTGAAAAAAGAGTTAAAAAGGTATGTCATACTCTCAAATTGAAACAAAATGAGAAAAACACATTGTGAGACATAGATCTCTCACATAGATCGATCTATATATACATCAGTCTCTAAAGTGATACATACATCGATCTATGTAATGACTGTTCAAAATTGAAACCATAATATCCAACGCTGATATCTCAGGTTGACGCACATCGATTGATCACTGTGACATCAGCCTCTACAGTTAGAGACATCGATCGATCAATGTAGTTAATGTTCAAAATTAAAACCTCCGTGTCCAACATCGATCTCTAAGGGTGAAGACATCGGTCGATCGATATGTACATCTGTAGCACCCCGACCCGGACAGCGGAATCCGAACTGGTGCACCCGTCGTAGCTTACTGAGAAGACTACAAGACGTCTCATCTCTCGAATACACATCATCAATGACGTTAGAGAAATAAGTGCGGAAACATGTATCTCATAAATCTGAATCATCAATATGGTACACCAAACGAGAAAAGTGACTAACAATAATTGTATATGGTCGCAGCCATCTAAATCCTCAAAGGTAATAAGAAACGGAAATAACCAGAACCAATCTAACACAACTCCCCAATACGCTCTAGGCATCCCATTCTGCCCACTCGCCGTCATCCTCAATGAAGATCATATCATACTCAGACTCTCCTGCATCACAAAGGCAGTACCCTTAGCGAAAAACGCTAGAAAGTAACCCGCTTATAAGACATACGGGATCAACACATGGCAAGACATGAGTAATATATAATTCAAGGGGTAGTGGGGCACATGTCTTGTATACTTTCAAGTGCGTAGATTTAACAATACAAGAACATAAAACAGTAATTCATAACCAGTAACAATTAACGATCATT
The DNA here is from genome assembly GCA_036186865.1 of Eustoma russellianum. Lineage (NCBI taxonomy): Eukaryota > Viridiplantae > Streptophyta > Magnoliopsida > Gentianales > Gentianaceae > Eustoma > Eustoma russellianum. The sequence goes on from AP025040.1 coordinate 30,898,719, forward strand.
CAAGTCACATAGCAATCATCCCAACTGACTCACGTGATGCATGACAAAATATGCACTACACTACACAGTCACAAATGCATGAGCAATTTCTTTTCAAAACAGTGCAATGCATGTCACAATATCCGGTCACATAACTTTATGCCCTGTAATGCACCTCGGCTTATATTTCCATCCCGATTAACATTACAGACAACTTTATACCCTGTAACGCACCACGGCTTATATTTCCATCCCGTGTAACGTTACAGACAACTTTATACCCTGTAATGCACCTCGGCTTATATTTCCATCCCGATTAACATTACAGACAACTTTATACCCTGTAACGCACCACGGCTTATATTTCCATCCCGTGTAACGTTACAGACAACTTTATACCCTGTAACGCACCACGGCTTATATTTCCATCCCGCGTAACGTTACAGCCAATTTCGCAAACCTGTGCCGAAGCACAGCTCTTTCAAAACAATATGCAAATGCAAGTGCCATGATGCAAGACTCCTCAATTTCAAACGCATTCTTCGTTCACATAAATTCAATGCACATTCGGTATCAATCAATCACACAAGATTCCCCTCACTTACACATTTGAGCTTATGCTTCAAGCTAGGTCATCAACACTTAACCTTGATTCTAAAACTCACAAACTAATGTGAGAACCCCCAAATTCCTCCGTTGAACTCTATAAAACCTCAAACGTTCATTACCTAACCCTCTTAGGTCATTCACGTTGAAATCAGATTCGAATACCCTTCAAATTCTCCAAATTTGATTCACCATCTTAAATCATGATTCCAAGACTTAGACTAACCTCAATCTTGTCCTAAGAAGTCCCTAAGATCACCCAAAAGGGTCTCCTAGCTTCCCTCTTTCTTCCCTTATTTCCCACAAAACTGCAGGACGTCATACCCTAACATCGATCGATCGATTTACGTCATACACTGACGTCGATCGATCGACGTCCATCTGAGGGACGTCGAACTCTCACTCAATCTACGTCGATCGATCGATGTCTATCTGGGGCACGTCGATCTCTCACTCATCCCACGTCGATCGATCTACGTCCTTCTGAGGCACGTCATCCCCTCACTTATTATACGTCGATCGATCGACGTACGTCATACCCTGACGTCGATCGATCGACGTCCCCGTTCCAGAATCCCATTTTGCAGTTTTCTGCAGAAACTGCAGAAAACACCCCCAATTCGATCCCAACTTCCTTCCAAGCCATTCCAAGCCTATTTCCCACTATCAATCCATCCTTAATTCACCCAAGTCAACACCTTCAACATATGATTCACGGATTCAAGCCTAGCACTCAAAGTATTCATCAAATCAAGCCCAAAAATCTAATCTTTTCACTCTCCCTTCCCTTCATCCGCCATTATCAACAAATTAGGGTTCAACGGATGGGGGTTTACATGATCTCACATAAACAACGAACAATATTTCAACAATAATGGCCAAATCTCCAACCAAAACACATAAATCACACATAAAGATTCACATATAGAAACTACTGCATGGATGATCCAATTTGATATCAACATAGGCCTTTTTCTTTCGCAAAACGTAAGAACTTATAAATAGATTACTTGCCTTGGATTATTCGAAGGAGATTTGAAGAACAAACGGAGAACGGACTGAAGATCTAAAGGAATCCTTCGCTTAGAGTTGAAGATTAGAGAAAATCACCTTAGAGAGGGGGAGAGAAACCGTCAATGGGGAGGAGAGGAAAAGAAAAGCGTTGGTTTCTTTCTGATATAAGGAGAAACTGACGTTCTGTCAGTTTTGATATGGGAATGAGAAAATTTGGAGTTTCTAAATTATATCTATTATCTTATTTATCTTAAAGGATAAATTTCTAATATTCAATTCGAAAATTAAATACTAGTTAATTCTATTATTTAATCCCTTTATTAAATTCTAATTAATCCTAATACTTAATTCGTAATTCATTACCGTTGACCGTCATTAATCTCATTTAATTCCTTCTTTATCTTTTAATTATTCAACAGAGGGTGCGGGGCATAACAACATCAGTCTCTCAAAGAAGAGACATCGACCAATTGATGTAGGCCAGGTGCAAAACCAAACCACACTGTAAAACATTGATCTCTCAACCTGAAGACATCGAGCGATCGATGTGACATCAGTCTGTAAAACATGAGACATAGATCGCTTGATGTCATTCTGAATTCAAATTTTTATAGACATTGCAAACAAATCAAATGTAGATTTTAAGTTTTCACTCTCTGCAATCTTACTCAAATTTCTTGTGAACTTTCCCCCAGCATCTATAATGCCTTCTTGACTATTGCAAACATGTCTAAGATATTCTAGGCTGGCTATGGAGCATCAAATCCAATTATAGGGTGGCTAAAGACTATTTGGACATCTGCAAAATACTTGATTGAGTTGAAGACTTTACGGAGGCTGTAAAAACGTGGCCCACACTCTCTATATATTGAATAAGCTCAGATGAGGCATTTACACACTTTCATCCTCTTCAAGCTTCATCATCCATTGTTGTAAAAAGCTATTAAATGTGCAAAAGTGGTTAAAGCTTATTAAGTTCTTGTTGCTTGTTTTTTATTATTGTATTGTGAGAGTAGAAGTGTAACACAAGAGGAGCTATACAGATTTAATCTCTTGCTTATGATTTAGACTCGTTAGAAAGTATAATCCCACAACTTCCCAAAAGCCACTTGGTGAAAATTCTTTGATAGAACTTTGTTGAAGTTGTGAAGAAGCAAAGATTTGTTCTTACTTGTAGCTATGGTAGTTGCTGTTGCACAAAGTGTTTTTGTGCAATAAGTTGTTGTTGCTGTAATTGTTGCTTGCACTAGTTGTTAGTGCAAGTTATAAGGTCCGTGACAATCACTCTAAAGGGGGTGAATAGGGTGTTGAGCGATTTTGTAGAATTTTCTCAGTTTAGCTCACCCCAACTCAAATACTCTCCAAATCAATAAAGAAAGAGATGAGAGATAATGAACGAAGACACATGATATAGAGTGGTTCGAATCTGAATGATTCTACTCCACTACCTCTTTGTTTTTCAAGTAGATTTTCAACAGCAACTCTTCTTATTAATCTTAATAAGTACAACAACAACAATACTTACACTAACAACTAGTATAAGCAACATCTACAACAACAACAACAACAGCCTTTTGCATAACACCTCTTTGTGCAACAACACCACCACCAACTATAAGCAAGAACAAGTTCTTGCTTCTTCACAACTCCAGCAAAGTTCTACCAAAGAACTTCCACAGAGTGAGTTTTTGTAAGCATTGGGGTTTACATTTTTAGCTAGTCTAAACACAAGAAAGAGATCAAGTATGTATAGTTTCTCTTGTGTTAGATTTGTACTCTCACAATTTACAACAATGAAGAACAAGCAATAAGAACTTAATAATCCTGAAGCACTTTTGCACAATTGAGAGCTTTTTGCAACAATTAAAAATTAAACTTGAGGAAGATGAAAGTGTATGAATGCCTCATCTGAATTCTTCAATATTTAGAGGATGTGAGCCATGTTTTTGTAGACTCACTCAAGTCTTCAACTCGATGAAAAGTCTTGACAAAGTCCAAATACTCTTTAGCTACCCTATAGATGGATTTGAGCCTCCATAGCCACCCTAGAATATCTTAGACATGTACATAATTTGAATCCTGGATGAAACTTTATTGAGCAAGGTTCAAGAGAGAAAACTCTTTAAATCTCCCTTGGATTATGTTCCAACAGTCACAAAAATTTGAATTCTGGATGATATCGATCGATCAATGTCTTCATGTTGAGAGATTGATTTCTTCTAGAAAGGTTTTAGTTTTGCATCTTACGTACATCGATCAATCGATGTCTCTTCTTTGAGAGACTGATGTATACACCGATCGATCAATGTCTTATTATTGAGAGATTGATGTCTTCTAGTGAGGTTTCAGTTTTGCATCTTATATACATCGATCGATCGATGTTTCTTCTTTGAGAGACTGATGTATACATCGATTGAACGATGTCTCTTTATTGAGAAATCGATGTCTTTTAATAAGGTATTAGTTTTGCACCTTACATACATTGATCGATCGATGTCTTCTTTTGAAAGACTGGTGTATACAGCGACCGATCGATGTCTCATTATTAGAGATCAATGTCTTCTAGTAAGGTTTCAACTTTGAACCTTAAGCACATCGATTGATCGTTGTCTCTAACTTACAGACTGATGTCACATCAGTCGATTGATGTGCTCCAATTTGAGAGATCGATGTTGGACCATAAGTGTCAGCCTTGTATAGCACCACTAAAAGGAGGGTTAAACAGTGAGTGCGGAAAAGTTAATTTTTAAAAACTTTTAGTGACCAATTACTCACTTCTGAAAACAGATTCTGTTTTCAGATCCTGTTTTTGATTGACTGAAAAACCAGGTTATAGACCTCCAAAATTTGTGAAGTTTTGTGACAATGAACTCTCAGATGTTATCAATATGTAATGAAAATTTCAGATTAAAGTTCAAAGTGTAAGGCACTAAATCAATGTTTTTAATTAGACTCTGTAAATCTGTGAAAAACTTTTCTTTAGAATGAAAAATTAATTCCTATTTAATGACAACTCCAAATGATCTGAAAATTTTATGAAATGTCCCTTAAGATGTCTACTTTAATGGGTTGAAACAGTTTTTCAAAATTGCTTTGCCAAGTATATCAACCACGTTGATGTTCTCAACCTTTGCCAATCTAAAAATTAGATTGCACTAGTCTCAGAACTGTGAACGTTTGAATGACTTATACTTATCCAAATTTGATGAAACTTATCTTAAATGAAACCTAAGACCTTTATCTATGTCTCTGAAAAATTTGATGATTTTTGGAAAACTTTTGCTATCTTTTGAGAGGCGTTGAAAATGATGTAAAAACAGAAACTGAGAGTAAAAGTGTTGAAAGTAAGAACACCAAGAATTTTATACTGGTTTGGTCAAATCGACCTGCTCCAGTCTTCAAGTACACCTTCCTCGGTATTCACTAATCACCAAAAACACCTTAGGATAAGGGTGGCTGAAGTTATACACCAACTCCTTTAATGTCCACCCCTTTTACAATGAACAACACAAACAATCAACAAGAACACCACCACCTCACTAATGAAGGTTTGATCACACTTTGATCAACCTTGTACAAAAATAGAACTTGTATAGGTCATATATATGAAGCCTATAAAGATTATAGAATGTATATTTGATAGGCTTGAAGCTATGTGCAAGAGAAGAAGATAGTAGAAGAATAGAAGTTTTGCTTTGCACTTGATAGGATATGAAAATGAGTCTTTTTCTTTTGTTTGATCTTCTTGTTTGCTTTTGTAATGCATGAAACACCCCCTAGGCTGAATTCCTTCTTGGAGAATGTCTTGAATGCTCTTGGAAGATACCTTGTATAGCCTTGTGATATACCTTTTCTTACTTGTCGAAATCTGATTGGACAAGAGATGTGTCTTTGTCTTGTTGTCACTTTATGATAGGGTCTTCATTTATCCACCTTGGCACATAAACTATAACCTGGAAATTAACAATAAAAATCTGAAAACAATTCAACTTTCAAATGTCTTGATTTCCAATCGATCATAAGTGTGATTACCCCTCATTTTTGGAATGAATTTGAACTTGAAAGCTAGTAAAAACCGCCCACTTGAACCATATGCTGAAATCTTCAGCATTTTTGAATTTTTTGAAAGCTTTCCATGTGTGACTTGGTCTCCATCAATACTATAATTCATTTGTGGATCATTATCCACCAATCATAATACAAAATAAGCTCCACCTAGGCTCCAAATAAGCTCAATCAGCCGCCCCTATCTCAGCTCACATATGCTGAAAATAAATTTTGAATTTTGACAAATAATGATCACATATATGGTAAATTTTAATCACCATTTAACTTGGTTTTATTGAAAACTCCAAGATGTGTCTTGGATGTGTAAGACATGTCTAGATACATGTCACAAAGTGTAGCACAAAAATGTCTTCTTGAAAGTGTAGAAAACCGAATTTTCGACTTCCGTCGATTACGCGATTTTTCTCCATTTTATCTCAATCCCCTTAGACATGTAAAATGTGTTATACACCATATAATATACATAATACAATGTATAATTTCAACTCCAAAAGCTTAAAATAATTTTGGCCATGTGGTGTAATTTTTGAATTTTAATTTTCAACAAATCAAGGCAAATGGTAGATAATTGATATATGTAATTATGTATGACTTTGGGGCTGTATTAGACATGTGATGCACAAACTTTTTGTGTGTTTGAAGTGTATATTGGCTGGCCATCTTTGTATAGTAAGTATGTGACATGTCGGTGACGGTTCGGTAGTCATTTGATGTGGCAATTTTCGATTTACGAACTTCTGACATGTCAGTATATCTTTGGAAGCTTGATGACATGGAATATATGACTTGGAATATGTATATACTCAAAGAAGATGATGTGTATATGGTGGCTTGACGTTGACGTACGTTGATGACGTGTCGGTGAGATATCATGATAGAAATATATAGCTCGTCGTTATAAAATATAATATATATATATATATATATATATATATATATATATATATATATACCGTGTGTGTATGTATATGCAGTGTGGAGTAAAACTTTCCATTTCAAATTTGTTGTCAAATAGACATTCCAAGTATGTCTCCTTAAGCACTTCATTTAGTGAACTAGTTTAGTCCATCTCCTTAAGCACTTCATTAAATGAACTAGTTTAGTTCATTTAACATGGCACCTGAAAATAGTATAAACATAATAAATGTTTGTCATAAGATTTAAGCATTAACACTTCATGGCACGTTAGTCCAACAATGATATATATATATATATATATATATATATATATATATATATATATATATATATATATATATATATATATATAACATATAAAACACATTTATCATGTACATATGTCAGTAACACTTAAATCATGCATTTTGAATTTCGTAACATTTAAATCATGCATTTTCAAATCATTCAAACTCCAGTTTCTCAACAATCTCTCCCTTTTGATGGTTTGAAAAATAACCTCTATTCATGATTTAAATGTGTCATAATCGCTCCCCATACAATCATGCATTCATAAATTTTTAAATTCAAAATTTGAATTTCATGCTCTCTCTTAAATCATGCTTTTCTCTCTTTATTTTGTAAATCACATCAAAAGAAAACGTGATTAGAGGCAATAGCAAGAAATAGAAATCTATAGCATATCAACAGAAATCATGCCTAATTTAGATCGTACATTTTAATATGTGGTTTGATTAAGTGCTTTTGTGAATATGTCGTCTATTTGGTCTTCAGTACAAACGTGTTCTATAATGATATCGCAACTATTTACATGATCACGAAGAAAATGATATCTTACGTCGGTATGTTTTGCCTTAGAATGTAAGACAGGATTCTTAGATAAGTTTTTTTTGATAAAAGGAGGAACGCCCCCAAATTTATTTAGTAGCCCTCACTTTTGGCGGAGAAAAACCATGATTACAAAGAATATCCCAAAGCAATTGAATGAAACAACTGTGAGGAAGAAATATGAAATAATTAAGCCGTATACAATGCGGGGGAGTTGTCCACTGTAGATATGATATGCCTCATTAAAACCTTGGCAAGAAAAATCATCCTTGTGGTCGGGGTACCAAATCTCATACATCCTTTCTTGTGAATTGATTTAATTTATCATGCATAGCATCAATCCAAGAAGAATTATTCAAAGCATCAAGCACATTCTTCGGTTCTATTTTAGAAATCAAAGCATGGAATTGATTCATTTCATCTTGATCTATTCTTCTACATGGTCGTACATCTTGAGATATTTTGCCTATTATGAGGTCGTGTGGATGATCTTTATGCCATCTTGGTTGATTATTATCTAAGTTCTCATGAGGTTTCTAAGTGGTCAGGCATTTCTAGTGTGTCGTGCTCATCAAGTATGCTATTTTCTTCAATTTTTTCTCTTAATAATGTTTCTCCATTTTTATTAACAATGTTGCAATGTGGGTGAGAAAAACACACATCAAAACCACTATCAAGAAATTGTGAAATGCTAAGCAAGTTGTAGGATAAGTTGCTTACCAAGAATACGTTGGAGATCTGAATGGTACTTGGATTTTCGATTGTTCCCTTTCCAATTATCCTGCATTCGTGGTTGTCTCCAAAGGTTACGGACCCACCTTTTGTAACCTTCTTCAATTTTGATGAATAAACATATTATTAATGGATGTTAGAGTTATCAACACTCTAATGGACGTTATTCTTGCAACTGCAGCATATATATCAAAATAGTCTATCCCTTCTCTTTGTCTAAAACCCGTGGCAACCAATCTAGCCTTGAAAGTTTGAATTGAACCATCTGTATGATACTTTCTTCCAAATACCCATTTATATCCAATTGCTTTGGAACTCGGAGGCAAATTAGTGAGAACCTATGTATTGTTAGACAATAACGAATTCATCTCATGATCAATTGCTTCCTTCCAAAATGATGCATCTCTCGATTGCATCGACTCCTTAAAGGATTTATGATCATCCTCAACATTTAGCATAATCGGTATTTGATTAAATACCATTGTCCTATTACCTTCAACTAGTAAAGTAATAGATTGTGCAGAAATGAAATTAGGATGTAAATAATATTCATTTCTAGCCCATTAACTTCTCTTAATCTCAGGTGGAGAACTTTGATCTTGTCCAACACTAGAAGGGCTATTAGAGAAATTTCCAATTATAGGTTCATTCAAATTTCCACTTGTTGAATCTTGATTTGAATCTTCTCTTAAGAATTCATTCTTAAAAAATTCAACATTCCTTGGTTCAACAACCACATCGGATTCTATGTTTAGAATCCTATATGCTTTAGAGTTTTTTAGCATATCCAATAAAAACACCTTTGAGAACTCTTAGCTCTAACTTAGTTCTTTTTGGATCTGGAACTGTATAATAGGCTAGGCAGCTCTAAACCCTAAGATAATTTAGATTTAGTATTCGTTTCTTCCATATTTCATATGGAGAAACTTTAAACTTCTAAGTAAGAATTCTATTATGAATGTGACAAGCCATCATCAAGGCTTCTCCCCATAAATTCTTTGGCAAACCTGAGTTTAATAACATTGCATTAAGCATGTTAATGAAACTTCTATATTTCTTTCAACCAAACCATTCTGTTGGGGTGTATAAGGAGCACTTTTCTGGTGTATGATATCATTCTCCTCATATAGTTGATTTAACTCAAGAGGGAAGTATTCACCACCACGATCACTTCTTAGAATTTTTATTTTCAATCCCGACTGTTTTTCAACTTTCATTTTGTAAACTTTGAATATGTCAAAAGCTTCATTTTTATGTCCTAACAAATATACATATGTATATATGGAAGCATCATCAATGAAAGTTATGAAATATCTATTTTCTCCTCAGGTCAAAACACCATTCAATTCGCAAAAATCCGAACGAACAAGTTCTAAGAGTTCTGACTTTTTGTCAACTTTTGAAAATGGTTTCTTTGTCATTTTCGCCTATATGCAAATCTCACATTTTCTCTCATTTTTATCTTTACAAGAAATTAAGGCATGCTTAGACATAAATTTAATCTTTGCACTACTTACATATGCAAGTTTATCATGCCACAAAAGAAAGAAGAATCAGCAGAATAAGCACAAACTGCAGGATTTTTATTTATACTCAATTTAAACACCACATCGCAAGAATAAGCCTTTCCTACAAAGATACCATTTTTGGACATTATAATCTTGTCCCCCTCCATTACAATCTTGAACCCCTTCTTAGAGACTAAGTTAGCAGAGACGAGATTTTTTGAAATCTCAGGTACATGTAGATTGTTATGCCCCGCACCCTCCGTGGGGTAATTAAAAGACAAAGAAGGGTGTTACGGAAATTAATGACGGTCAACGGGAATTAATTAGACATAATGAGAGGATTAAATAGAAATTAATGCAGGAATTAATAATAGAATTTAAATATATTCAATTAAGAATTAAATAATTAAAGTTTATTTTTTAAGATAAATAGATAATAGTTATAACTTAGAAACACCAAACTTTTCCCTTCCCATATAAAAACTGACAGAACGTCAGTTTTCTCGTTTCAGAAAACAATCGACGCTCCATCTCCTCTTAGGCGGTTTCCTCTCCAACCCTAGGGAGAAATTCTTCGAGAACCAATCCAATCTACATTTGATCTCCAATCCGCTTCCGAGTAATCAAAGGCAAGTAATCTGTTTATAAGTTCTTACGATTTGTGAAAGATAAACGGCCTATTTTGATATCAAGTTGGATCACCATGCAGTAGATTCGTTCTTTGATTATTTGTTTATAATCTATGTGCTTTCGTTCGAGATTTGGCCAATGTAATTGGAAAAGTATTCGTTGTTGTTGTTGATTATGTGAAATCCTGCAAATCCCTACCCCTGGAATCCCTTCTTGATGTGATTGCGTGGTTGCGGGTGACCGAAGAGAAAAGGTGGGATTTTTGGGATTGAGAGAGTTGGATAATCGAGATCTAGGCTTGAATCTTGCTTGATACGTGTATAGCGGTTAATCTGTAGGTTAAGCATGAAATTGTAGTAGGGAAATCTAGGCTTGGAATTGGTGGATGGAGATTGAAAACATTGATTGAGATCTGCAGGAAATCGCAGAAGAAGTCCTGGATTAGCATTGACATCGATCGATCGATGTCAGAGATCGATGTCCCCAGAAGGACATCGATCGATCGATGTACAGGTTGCTGAGAGATCGATGTCCCCAGAAGGACATCGATCGATCGATGTGCAGACAGTCTTAGAGATCGATGTCCCCAGACGGACATCGATCGATCGATGTGGGGGTGCCTGAGAGATCGATGTCCCCAGAAGGACATCGATCGATCGAAGTGAGAGATCGATGTCCCCAGTTGGACATCGATCGATCGATGTAGAGGGGATGAAGTCCATCAATTTTGTGGAAAAATAGAGGAAGAAAGGGGGACGTTCGGGGAACCTTTGGGTGACTTTAGAGCCTTCTTAAGACCTGACTAAAGGTAGCCTAAGTCTTGGGAATACGACCTAGGATGGTGAATCAATATGGGTGATTTCAATGGGTTCTCGAACCGAGTTTCAACGTGAATGACTTAGGAGGGTTAGGAAATGAACGTACAAGGGGTCTTAGAGTTCAGTGAAGGAAAGATAGGGATACTCTCGTAGGTTGTGAACTTTCGGATCAAGGGTAAGTGTTGACGAGCTAGTTGAGGACGAAGTGTTGATGAATAAGCTAGTGTACCCTTGAATGCTACTTGTACTTGCGCATGTGAATGTAAATTGTATATGGGAACGAGAAGTATGAATGAAGTAAGGAGTCTTGCATCATGGCACGTGCATTGCATAAGGTTTTTGAAAAGAGAGGTGCTTCGGCACTGATTTGCGAAGGTGACCTACAGTGTTAACCGGGATGGAAATTTAAGCCGGGGTGCACTGTAGGGCACAAAAGACTGTAACGTTAACCGGGATGGAAATTTAAGCCGGGGTGCGTTACAGGGTATAAAGTCCTCTACAATGTTAATCGGGATGGAAATATAAGCCGAGGTGCATTGTAGAGTTTACGAGATCTGTGATGTTAATCGGGATGGAAATATAAGCCGAGGTGCATCACAGAGCATACGAGCTTGTAACGTTAATCGGGATGGAAATATAAGTCGGGGTGCGTTACAAGGAAATGAGTACGAGACCGGACATTGTACATGCATTGCACTGATTTGAAAAGAAATGGCTCATGCATATGTGATTGTGTAGGATAGTGCATTATTTTGACATGCATCACGAGAGTCGTTGTGGAATGTGTGCTTATGCTATTTGATCGGTATTGATTTGATTGGTTGCGTCGAATTGCCGTACTTGTTTTATTACATGTTCCGCTTATATATTTGGAAATTACAAGACATGTGCCCCACAATTCCCTCCAATTATCTATTACTCATGTCTTGCCATGTGTTGATCCCGTACGTCTTATAAGTGGGTTACTTGCTAGCGTTTTTCGCTAAGGGTACTGCCTTTGATCTTGCAGATGAACCCAGTTACGATATGATTTTCATTGAGGATGACAGCGAGTGGGCAGAATGGGATGCATAGGTCTTATGGAGAGATTTGACTAGATAGTTTCTGTTAATTATGGTTTTATTTCATTGGAGGTTTAGATGGCTGCGACCATATACATTTGGGTATTCATGTTGTCTTTGACGTATGGTTTTGATGATTTAGATTTATGAGATATGTTTCCGCACTGATTTCTCTTACGTCATTGATGATGTGTATTCGAGAGATGAGATGTCTGGTGGTCTTCTCAGTAAGCTACGACGGGTGCACCGGGTCGGATTCCGCTGTCCGGGTCGGGGCGCTACAGGTGGTATCAGAGCCTAGGCTTCAGATCTACCTCGGAGACCTAGGTTATGACATGTAGAGTCTTAAGTTATGATTTTCACCGTAAGTTGATCTTTAAGTCTAAGTATGCCATCTTAGATTTAAGCTTGATTGGGATGGGTGTGTGTACGAGCGCAATTAAGTGAAATCAATAAATGTAGTTATTTTCATTTATAAATTCCGCTATGTACACATTATGGACCCAAGTACATGTTTTGGAACTGCCCAAGTACTAATAAGCTTGAACTTGCAGAAAATGCCTCCTAGACGCGATAATCAAGGAAATGGTGGCAATGGAAACAACAACCCTCCACCACCGCCACCTCCAGTATTAGTACCCCAAGCACTGATTGATGCTATCACGGTGATAGCGCAAGGGGTTGCTCAGCAGCAGCAACAACCACAACAACCTCCTCCACCACCTCCCCAACTAGGCGTCAGGTACTATATTGGGGAAATGCGCAAGATGCACGCCCCAAACTTTGAAGGGACAACTGACCCAGAGGTGGCTGGGTTTTGGCTTGATGAGATAGAAAAATGCTTCAGGCTTGTACAAGTGCCTGAAGAACATAAAGTGGATGTAGCCACACCTTTTCTGAATGGCAGAGCGAATGCCTGGTGGAACGGCATTCTACCCAAAATGACACCTCCCATCCAGTGGAGTCAGTTTGTGAAGGCCTACAAAGACTACTATGTGCCTGAGACCGCCGTCCTAGAGAAGATGAGGCAGTTCGACAGGTTTGAGCAGGGGAGAATGACTGTTTCTGACTATGCGGACAGGTTACATGCCCTGGGTAAGTTCACGCCCATGGTACTGGAAAATAACCGGATGAAGATGCTGAAATTTGAAGAAGGGTTGAACCCCCGCATACGGACGGTAATAGCGGGGTCGAGCTTGAAAACCTTTGAGGAGATGTTGGACGCATGTTATCGAGTGGAGAGTGACATGCGTAGGTCACAACCGAGGGAGGTCCGAGAGGAGACGAGTAAGAGGCCGAGAGTAGAAGCAAGCGGAGGTAGACCCGGATGTTGGGTCAAGATCCCTAGGAAAGGGCAGGCGGGGCCAGTGCTGAGGGCACCACAACAGAACCAACAGAACCGCCAAGCACCAGCAGAGTGCCCGCATTGCCAAAGGAGACACGTGGGTGAATGTTGGAAGATTAGCGGTGCATGTTTCAAGTGTGGAAAGACGGGACATAGGATCAGGGACTGCCCTGAATGGAATACTAAACCTCAGGCAGCAGCAGGGCCGGCCCAGCAGCAGAGAGGCAGGCCTAATGCGAGAGTCCATGCGATGACGGACGCTGAAGTCCAAGAGGATGCGAACGTGGTGACAGGTACAACCTAAGTTAAATAATTGTGGTTTAAGTTGGATTTTAGTTTTCTAAGTTGGTAACTGAATATGTGCGTTATGTGAAACTTTTATGTGTTACTCCCTGTGAATAGGTGTGATCTTAGTTAACAAAGTACCTGCCAACGTGTTATTTGATAGTGGAGCTAGCCACTCTTTCATCTCTAAGCGATTTGCAAAAGGGCTCGACTGTCTACCCGAATGGCTTGAGAACCCATTTAGGGTGCAAGCAGCAGGAGAACAAGTGCTGATTTCTCACCATCAGTACAAGAATTGTGATTTGGAATTAGAGGGGAAACTATTCTCAGTGACCTTAGTCTCAATCCCAATGAAGGACTTTGACATAATATTGGGCATGGATTGGTTGACCAAGAATCATGCCAATATCGATTGTAAACTCAAGCGAGTAACCCTCAAGGACCCTGAGATGAATGACGTCACGGTGCAAGGAAATACCAAGATAACCAAAGCTCCAAAGAAGATATACTTGACAGCGATTAAGGCCCTTAAATCCTTACAGAAGGGAGCAAAAGGGTTTATGGTATATGCTCTAGATGCGAAGCAGGAGGTTCCCTCTATGGAGCAAATTCAGGTGATCAACGAGTTTAAGGATGTATTTCCGGACGACTTACCGGGAGTACCGCCATCAAGGGAAGTGGAGTTTGAAATCAACCTGATTCCTGGAGCCGAACCTATATCTAAGACCCCCTACAGAATGGCTCCAGCTGAACTTAAGGAACTTAAGGGACAACTGCAGGAGTTGCTAGACAAGAAGTTGATTCGCCCCAGTGTATCACCTTGGGGAGCTCCTGTATTATTTGTGAAGAAGAAAGATGGCAGCATGCGGTTGTGTATTGATTACCGCGAGTTGAATAAGATCACCATAAAGAACAAATATCTTTTGCCAAGGATCGAAGATCTATTTGATCAGCTAAAGGGAGCTCGTTGGTTTTCAAAGATTGATCTTCGGCAAGGGTACCATCAATTACTTGTGAAAGCGGGAGACGTCCCTAAGACCGCTTTTCGGACTCGATACGGGCATTATGAATTTTTAGTGATGCCTTTTGGACTGACTAATGCCCCAGCGGCCTTTATGGACTTGATGAACACTGTGTTTCGAGAGCAATTGGATCAATTTGTAGTAGTGTTCATCGACGACATCTTAGTTTACTCTCCCGACGAGCAAGCACACGCTGAACACTTGAGAGTGGTGTTGCAAATTCTGAGACAACAAAGGCTCTATGCCAAATTCAGCAAGTGTGAATTCTGGCTAAGAAGCGTAGCCTTCCTTGGTCACGTAATTTCGGAAGATGGGATCTCTGTGGATCCTAAGAAGATAGAAGCCATCACTGAATGGCCAAGACCTACCAACGTGACTGAAGTTAGAAGCTTCCTAGGCTTGGCAGGCTACTATAGAAAGTTTGTTGAGGGATTCTCAACGATAGCAGTACCATTGAGTCGACTTACGCAGAAGAAGACTAAGTTCGAATGGACTGCTGAATGCGAGCAGAGCTTTACTGAGCTCAAGAAGAGATTGACCACAGCCCCGGTGTTGGCACAACCCTCCGGCACCGACGGTTTTGTGATCTATAGCGATGCGTCCAAGAAAGGACTAGGTATGTACATCATTACAATTAATGCATCGTATATACCCATGCTAGTCCTAAACTAATGTTCTATTTATAGGTTGTGTCTTGATGCAAAACGAACGAGTCATATCGTACGCGTCAAGACAACTGAAACCATATGAGCAGAACTATCCGACGCATGACTTGGAGCTCGCAGCTGTGGTATTTGCTCTTAAGATCTGGAGACACTATCTATATGGAGAGAAGTGTGCGGTATTCACTGATCACAAGAGCTTGAAATATCTATTCTCGCAGAAGGAGTTGAATATGAGACAAAGAAGATGGTTAGAGTTACTCAAGGACTATGACTTGACCATCAACTACCATCCGGGCAAAGCCAACAGAGTGGCAGATGCGTTAAGCAGAAAGTCTAGCCACGCGAGACAATCTCCATTAGAAAGAGAGATAGAGGAATTTGATCTTGAATTGGTAGTCTCAGTGGCAAATGTCCTCACAGCTTTGTCTATCAGCCCAGACTTGGTAGACAGAATCAAAGAGGCACAGTTTGAGGACCCGGCACTGAAAGAGATCCGCGACAAATTAACCACGGGACCGGTAAAGGATTTCCAGTTGCGAGAAGATGGGAGTCTATTGTTCCAGAATCGGTTATGCGTGCCAAGTAAAGACGAGCTCCGAACAGAATTTCTCCGAGAAGCGCATAACTCAAGAATGTCTATCCACCCCGGAAGTACTAAGATGTATAAGGACCTCAAAAGAAACTATTGGTGGATATGGATGAAAAGGTCAATAGCGGCATATGTTGAGAGATGTTTGATATGCCAACAAGTCAAAGCGGAACATCAACGACCTGGTGGTTTGATGAAACCACTAGAGATTCCAGAATGGAAGTGGGAGCACGTGACGATGGATTTCGTAATGGGACTACCCAAGACCCGCAATGGAAACGAGATGATTTGGGTAATTGTAGACCGATTAACGAAGACGGCTCACTTTATAGCCATGCCACATGGTACTTCGTATGAGAGATTATCCAATATCTATGTGGATAACATTGTAAGTCTACATGGAGTCCCAGTCAGCATCGTATCGGACCGTGACCCCAAGTTCACCTCTAAGTTTTGGAGAGCATTCCAGAAGGCAATGGGTACCGAACTGAGAATGAGTACCGCGTACCACCCACAAACGGATGGACAATCTGAGAGAACCATCCAAACCTTGGAGGATATGCTAAGAGCGTGCGCCTTAGATTTTAAAGGAAACTGGGATAGCATGTTGAAGTTGATGGAGTTTTCATACAATAATAGCTATCACAGTGCAATTGGCATGGCGCCATTTGAAGCCCTATATGGACGTAAGTGCAGGTCCCCGGTTTGCTGGGATGAAGTTGGAGAAAGGACAATCACCGCACCTGAGTTGGTTGAGCAAACAGTCGAAAAGGTCAAAGCGATAAGAGAGAAACTCAAGGTGGCTCAGGATCGCAGTAGAAGTTGGGCTGACACCAAGAGACGACCGTTGGAGTTTGAGGAGGGCGATAAGGTCTACCTACGAGTTTCACCAACCAAGGGAGTTGCCAGATTTGGAGTGAAGGGCAAGTTAAGCCCTAGATATATTGGTCCTTACGAAGTCCTTGGTAAAGTCGGTGAAAGAGCATACCGACTAGCCTTACCTCCGAATTTGTCCCAAGTCCATAACGTGTTTCATGTATCTCAACTAAGGAAATACGTACCTGACCCCAGCCATGTCCTTGAAGCTCAACCCTTGGATGTGAAAGAAGATGTCACTTACGAAGAACATCCAATAAAGATTGTAGATAGGAAAGATCAAGTCTTACGCCGGCGCGTCATTCCGTATGTCAAAGTTCAGTGGAGTAACCATACGGAGCGCGAAGCCACGTGGGAGCTTGAGGATCAAATGAAGGAGCTATATCCACGACTCTTCCAATAAGGTACGTCAGTTTCGAGGACGAAACTTTTTGTAAGGGGGGTGGGATGTTATGCCCCGCACCCTCCGTGGGGTAATTAAAAGACAAAGAAGGGTGTTACGGAAATTAATGACGGTCAACGGGAATTAATTAGACATAATGAGAGGATTAAATAGAAATCAATGCAGGAATTAATAATAGAATTTAAATATATTCAATTAAGAATTAAATAATTAAAGTTTATCTTTTAAGATAAATAGATAATAGTTATAACTTAGAAACACCAAACTTTTCCCTTCCCATATAAAAACTGACAGAACGTCAGTTTTCTCATTTCAGAAAACAATCGACGCTCCATCTCCTCTTAGGCGGTTTCCTCTCCAACCCTAGGGAGAAATTCTTCGAGAACCAATCCAATCTACATTTGATCTCCAATCCGCTTCCGAGTAATCAAAGGCAAGTAATCTGTTTATAAGTTCTTACGATTTGTGAAAGATAAACGGCCTATTTTGATATCAAGTTGGATCACCATGCAGTAGATTCGTTCTTTGATTATTTGTTTATAATCTATGTGCTTTCGTTCGAGATTTGGCCAATGTAATTGGAAAAGCATTCGTTGTTGTTGTTGATTATGTGAAATCCTGCAAATCCCTACCCCTGGAATCCCTTCTTGATGTGATTGCGTGGTTGCGGGTGACCGAAGAGAAAAGGTGGGATTTTCGGGATTGAGAGAGTTGGATAATCGAGATCTAGGCTTGAATCTTGCTTGATACGTGTATAGCGGTTAATCTGTAGGTTAAGCATGAAATTGTAGTAGGGAAATCTAGGCTTGGAATTGGTGGATGGAGATTGGAAACATTGATTGAGATCTGCAGGAAATCGCAGAAGAAGTCCTGGATTAGCATTGACATCGATCGATCGATGTCAGAGATCGATGTCCCCAGAAGGACATCGATCGATCGATGTACAGGTTGCTGAGAGATCGATGTCCCCAGAAGGACATCGATCGATCGATGTGCAGACAGTCTTAGAGATCGATGTCCCCAGACGGACATCGATCGATCGATGTGGGGGTGCCTGAGAGATCGATGTCCCCAGAAGGACATCGATCGATCGAAGTGAGAGATCGATGTCCCCAGTTGGACATCGATCGATCGATGTAGAGGGGATGAAGTCCATCAATTTTGTGGAAAAATAGAGGAAGAAAGGGGGACGTTCGGGGAACCTTTGGGTGACTTTAGAGCCTTCTTAAGACCTGACTAAAGGTAGCCTAAGTCTTGGGAATACGACCTAGGATGGTGAATCAATATGGGTGATTTCAATGGGTTCTCGAACCGAGTTTCAACGTGAATGACTTAGGAGGGTTAGGAAATGAACGTACAAGGGGTCTTAGAGTTCAGTGAAGGAAAGATAGGGATACTCTCGTAGGTTGTGAACTTTCGGATCAAGGGTAAGTGTTGACGAGCTAGTTGAGGACGAAGTGTTGATGAATAAGCTAGTGTACCCTTGAATGCTACTTGTACTTGCGCATGTGAATGTAAATTGTATATGGGAACGAGAAGTATGAATGAAGTAAGGAGTCTTGCATCATGGCACGTGCATTGCATAAGGTTTTTGAAAAGAGAGGTGCTTCGGCACTGATTTGCGAAGGTGACCTACAGTGTTAACCGGGATGGAAATTTAAGCCGGGGTGCACTGTAGGGCACAAAAGACTGTAACGTTAACCGGGATGGAAATTTAAGCCGGGGTGCGTTACAGGGTATAAAGTCCTCTACAATGTTAATCGGGATGGAAATATAAGCCGAGGTGCATTGTAGAGTTTACGAGATCTGTGATGTTAATCGGGATGGAAATATAAGCCGAGGTGCATCACAGAGCATACGAGCTTGTAACGTTAACCGGGATGGAAATATAAGCCGGGGTGCGTTACAAGGAAATGAGTACGAGACCGGACATTGTACATGCATTGCACTGATTTGAAAAGAAATGGCTCATGCATATGTGATTGTGTAGGATAGTGCATTATTTTGACATGCATCACGAGAGTCGTTGTGGAATGTGTGCTTATGCTATTTGATCGGTATTGATTTGATTGGTTGCGTCGAATTGCCGTACTTGTTTTATTACATGTTCCGCTTATATATTTGGAAATTACAAGACATGTGCCCCACAATTCCCTCCAATTATCTATTACTCATGTCTTGCCATGTGTTGATCCCGTACGTCTTATAAGTGGGTTACTTGCTAGCGTTTTTCGCTAAGGGTACTGCCTTTGATCTTGCAGATGAACCCAGTTACGATATGATTTTCATTGAGGATGACAGCGAGTGGGCAGAATGGGATGCATAGGTCTTATGGAGAGATTTGACTAGATAGTTTCTGTTAATTATGGTTTTATTTCATTGGAGGTTTAGATGGCTGCGACCATATACATTTGGGTATTCATGTTGTCTTTGACGTATGGTTTTGATGATTTAGATTTATGAGATATGTTTCCGCACTGATTTCTCTTACGTCATTGATGATGTGTATTCGAGAGATGAGATGTCTGGTGGTCTTCTCAGTAAGCTACGACGGGTGCACCGGGTCGGATTCCGCTGTCCGGGTCGGGGCGCTACAGGTGGTATCAGAGCCTAGGCTTCAGATCTACCTCGGAGACCTAGGTTATGACATGTAGAGTCTTAAGTTATGATTTTCACCGTAAGTTGATCTTTAAGTCTAAGTATGCCATCTTAGATTTAAGCTTGATTGGGATGGGTGTGTGTACGAGCGCAATTAAGTGAAATCAATAAATGTAGTTATTTTCATTTATAAATTCCGCTATGTACACATTATGGACCCAAGTACATGTTTTGGAACTGCCCAAGTACTAATAAGCTTGAACTTGCAGAAAATGCCTCCTAGACGCGATAATCAAGGAAATGGTGGCAATGGAAACAACAACCCTCCACCACCGCCACCTCCAGTATTAGTACCCCAAGCACTGATTGATGCTATCACGGTGATAGCGCAAGGGGTTGCTCAGCAGCAGCAACAACCACAACAACCTCCTCCACCACCTCCCCAACTAGGCGTCAGGTACTATATTGGGGAAATGCGCAAGATGCACGCCCCAAACTTTGAAGGGACAACTGACCCAGAGGTGGCTGGGTTTTGGCTTGATGAGATAGAAAAATGCTTCAGGCTTGTACAAGTGCCTGAAGAACATAAAGTGGATGTAGCCACACCTTTTCTGAATGGCAGAGCGAATGCCTGGTGGAACGGCATTCTACCCAAAATGACACCTCCCATCCAGTGGAGTCAGTTTGTGAAGGCCTACAAAGACTACTATGTGCCTGAGACCGCCGTCCTAGAGAAGATGAGGCAGTTCGACAGGTTTGAGCAGGGGAGAATGACTGTTTCTGACTATGCGGACAGGTTACATGCCCTGGGTAAGTTCACGCCCATGGTACTGGAAAATAACCGGATGAAGATGCTGAAATTTGAAGAAGGGTTGAACCCCCGCATACGGACGGTAATAGCGGGGTCGAGCTTGAAAACCTTTGAGGAGATGTTGGACGCATGTTATCGAGTGGAGAGTGACATGCGTAGGTCACAACCGAGGGAGGTCCGAGAGGAGACGAGTAAGAGGCCGAGAGTAGAAGCAAGCGGAGGTAGACCCGGATGTTGGGTCAAGATCCCTAGGAAAGGGCAGGCGGGGCCAGTGCTGAGGGCACCACAACAGAACCAACAGAACCGCCAAGCACCAGCAGAGTGCCCGCATTGCCAAAGGAGACACGTGGGTGAATGTTGGAAGATTAGCGGTGCATGTTTCAAGTGTGGAAAGACGGGACATAGGATCAGGGACTGCCCTGAATGGAATACTAAACCTCAGGCAGCAGCAGGGCCGGCCCAGCAGCAGAGAGGCAGGCCTAATGCGAGAGTCCATGCGATGACGGACGCTGAAGTCCAAGAGGATGCGAACGTGGTGACAGGTACAACCTAAGTTAAATAATTGTGGTTTAAGTTGGATTTTAGTTTTCTAAGTTGGTAACTGAATATGTGCGTTATGTGAAACTTTTATGTGTTACTCCCTGTGAATAGGTGTGATCTTAGTTAACAAAGTACCTGCCAACGTGTTATTTGATAGTGGAGCTAGCCACTCTTTCATCTCTAAGCGATTTGCAAAAGGGCTCGACTGTCTACCCGAATGGCTTGAGAACCCATTTAGGGTGCAAGCAGCAGGAGAACAAGTGCTGATTTCTCACCATCAGTACAAGAATTGTGATTTGGAATTAGAGGGGAAACTATTCTCAGTGACCTTAGTCTCAATCCCAATGAAGGACTTTGACATAATATTGGGCATGGATTGGTTGACCAAGAATCATGCCAATATCGATTGTAAACTCAAGCGAGTAACCCTCAAGGACCCTGAGATGAATGACGTCACGGTGCAAGGAAATACCAAGATAACCAAAGCTCCAAAGAAGATATACTTGACAGCGATTAAGGCCCTTAAATCCTTACAGAAGGGAGCAAAAGGGTTTATGGTATATGCTCTAGATGCGAAGCAGGAGGTTCCCTCTATGGAGCAAATTCAGGTGATCAACGAGTTTAAGGATGTATTTCCGGACGACTTACCGGGAGTACCGCCATCAAGGGAAGTGGAGTTTGAAATCAACCTGATTCCTGGAGCCGAACCTATATCTAAGACCCCCTACAGAATGGCTCCAGCTGAACTTAAGGAACTTAAGGGACAACTGCAGGAGTTGCTAGACAAGAAGTTGATTCGCCCCAGTGTATCACCTTGGGGAGCTCCTGTATTATTTGTGAAGAAGAAAGATGGCAGCATGCGGTTGTGTATTGATTACCGCGAGTTGAATAAAATCACCATAAAGAACAAATATCTTTTGCCAAGGATCGAAGATCTATTTGATCAGCTAAAGGGAGCTCGTTGGTTTTCAAAGATTGATCTTCGGCAAGGGTACCATCAATTACTTGTGAAAGCGGGAGACGTCCCTAAGACCGCTTTTCGGACTCGATACGGGCATTATGAATTTTTAGTGATGCCTTTTGGACTGACTAATGCCCCAGCGGCCTTTATGGACTTGATGAACACTGTGTTTCGAGAGCAATTGGATCAATTTGTAGTAGTGTTCATCGACGACATCTTAGTTTACTCTCCCGACGAGCAAGCACACGCTGAACACTTGAGAGTGGTGTTGCAAATTCTGAGACAACAAAGGCTCTATGCCAAATTCAGCAAGTGTGAATTCTGGCTAAGAAGCGTAGCCTTCCTTGGTCACGTAATTTCGGAAGATGGGATCTCTGTGGATCCTAAGAAGATAGAAGCCATCACTGAATGGCCAAGACCTACCAACGTGACTGAAGTTAGAAGCTTCCTAGGCTTGGCAGGCTACTATAGAAAGTTTGTTGAGGGATTCTCAACGATAGCAGTACCATTGAGTCGACTTACGCAGAAGAAGACTAAGTTCGAATGGACTGCTGAATGCGAGCAGAGCTTTACTGAGCTCAAGAAGAGATTGACCACAGCCCCGGTGTTGGCACAACCCTCCGGCACCGACGGTTTTGTGATCTATAGCGATGCGTCCAAGAAAGGACTAGGTATGTACATCATTACAATTAATGCATCGTATATACCCATGCTAGTCCTAAACTAATGTTCTATTTATAGGTTGTGTCTTGATGCAAAACGAACGAGTCATATCGTACGCGTCAAGACAACTGAAACCATATGAGCAGAACTATCCGACGCATGACTTGGAGCTCGCAGCTGTGGTATTTGCTCTTAAGATCTGGAGACACTATCTATATGGAGAGAAGTGTGCGGTATTCACTGATCACAAGAGCTTGAAATATCTATTCTCGCAGAAGGAGTTGAATATGAGACAAAGAAGATGGTTAGAGTTACTCAAGGACTATGACTTGACCATCAACTACCATCCGGGCAAAGCCAACAGAGTGGCAGATGCGTTAAGCAGAAAGTCTAGCCACGCGAGACAATCTCCATTAGAAAGAGAGATAGAGGAATTTGATCTTGAATTGGTAGTCTCAGTGGCAAATGTCCTCACAGCTTTGTCTATCAGCCCAGACTTGGTAGACAGAATCAAAGAGGCACAGTTTGAGGACCCGGCACTGAAAGAGATCCGCGACAAATTAACCACGGGACCGGTAAAGGATTTCCAGTTGCGAGAAGATGGGAGTCTATTGTTCCAGAATCGGTTATGCGTGCCAAGTAAAGACGAGCTCCGAACAGAATTTCTCCGAGAAGCGCATAACTCAAGAATGTCTATCCACCCCGGAAGTACTAAGATGTATAAGGACCTCAAAAGAAACTATTGGTGGATATGGATGAAAAGGTCAATAGCGGCATATGTTGAGAGATGTTTGATATGCCAACAAGTCAAAGCGGAACATCAACGACCTGGTGGTTTGATGAAACCACTAGAGATTCCAGAATGGAAGTGGGAGCACGTGACGATGGATTTCGTAATGGGACTACCCAAGACCCGCAATGGAAACGAGATGATTTGGGTAATTGTAGACCGATTAACGAAGACGGCTCACTTTATAGCCATGCCACATGGTACTTCGTATGAGAGATTATCCAATATCTATGTGGATAACATTGTAAGTCTACATGGAGTCCCAGTCAGCATCGTATCGGACCGTGACCCCAAGTTCACCTCTAAGTTTTGGAGAGCATTCCAGAAGGCAATGGGTACCGAACTGAGAATGAGTACCGCGTACCACCCACAAACGGATGGACAATCTGAGAGAACCATCCAAACCTTGGAGGATATGCTAAGAGCGTGCGCCTTAGATTTTAAAGGAAACTGGGATAGCATGTTGAAGTTGATGGAGTTTTCATACAATAATAGCTATCACAGTGCAATTGGCATGGCGCCATTTGAAGCCCTATATGGACGTAAGTGCAGGTCCCCGGTTTGCTGGGATGAAGTTGGAGAAAGGACAATCACCGCACCTGAGTTGGTTGAGCAAACAGTCGAAAAGGTCAAAGCGATAAGAGAGAAACTCAAGGTGGCTCAGGATCGCAGTAGAAGTTGGGCTGACACCAAGAGACGACCGTTGGAGTTTGAGGAGGGCGATAAGGTCTACCTACGAGTTTCACCAACCAAGGGAGTTGCCAGATTTGGAGTGAAGGGCAAGTTAAGCCCTAGATATATTGGTCCTTACGAAGTCCTTGGTAAAGTCGGTGAAAGAGCATACCGACTAGCCTTACCTCCGAATTTGTCCCAAGTCCATAACGTGTTTCATGTATCTCAACTAAGGAAATACGTACCTGACCCCAGCCATGTCCTTGAAGCTCAACCCTTGGATGTGAAAGAAGATGTCACTTACGAAGAACATCCAATAAAGATTGTAGATAGGAAAGATCAAGTCTTACGCCGGCGCGTCATTCCGTATGTCAAAGTTCAGTGGAGTAACCATACGGAGCGCGAAGCCACGTGGGAGCTTGAGGATCAAATGAAGGAGCTATATCCACGACTCTTCCAATAAGGTACGTCAGTTTCGAGGACGAAACTTTTTGTAAGGGGGGTGGGATGTTATGCCCCGCACCCTCCGTGGGGTAATTAAAAGACAAAGAAGGGTGTTACGGAAATTAATGACGGTCAACGGGAATTAATTAGACATAATGAGAGGATTAAATAGAAATCAATGCAGGAATTAATAATAGAATTTAAATATATTCAATTAAGAATTAAATAATTAAAGTTTATCTTTTAAGATAAATAGATAATAGTTATAACTTAGAAACACCAAACTTTTCCCTTCCCATATAAAAACTGACAGAACGTCAGTTTTCTCATTTCAGAAAACAATCGACGCTCCATCTCCTCTTAGGCGGTTTCCTCTCCAACCCTAGGGAGAAATTCTTCGAGAACCAATCCAATCTACATTTGATCTCCAATCCGCTTCCGAGTAATCAAAGGCAAGTAATCTGTTTATAAGTTCTTACGATTTGTGAAAGATAAACGGCCTATTTTGATATCAAGTTGGATCACCATGCAGTAGATTCGTTCTTTGATTATTTGTTTATAATCTATGTGCTTTCGTTCGAGATTTGGCCAATGTAATTGGAAAAGCATTCGTTGTTGTTGTTGATTATGTGAAATCCTGCAAATCCCTACCCCTGGAATCCCTTCTTGATGTGATTGCGTGGTTGCGGGTGACCGAAGAGAAAAGGTGGGATTTTCGGGATTGAGAGAGTTGGATAATCGAGATCTAGGCTTGAATCTTGCTTGATACGTGTATAGCGGTTAATCTGTAGGTTAAGCATGAAATTGTAGTAGGGAAATCTAGGCTTGGAATTGGTGGATGGAGATTGGAAACATTGATTGAGATCTGCAGGAAATCGCAGAAGAAGTCCTGGATTAGCATTGACATCGATCGATCGATGTCAGAGATCGATGTCCCCAGAAGGACATCGATCGATCGATGTACAGGTTGCTGAGAGATCGATGTCCCCAGAAGGACATCGATCGATCGATGTGCAGATAGTCTTAGAGATCGATGTCCCCAGACGGACATCGATCGATCGATGTGGGGGTGCCTGAGAGATCGATGTCCCCAGAAGGACATCGATCGATCGAAGTGAGAGATCGATGTCCCCAGTTGGACATCGATCGATCGATGTAGAGGGGATGAAGTCCATCAATTTTGTGGAAAAATAGAGGAAGAAAGGGGGACGTTCGGGGAACCTTTGGGTGACTTTAGAGCCTTCTTAAGACCTGACTAAAGGTAGCCTAAGTCTTGGGAATACGACCTAGGATGGTGAATCAATATGGGTGATTTCAATGGGTTCTCGAACCGAGTTTCAACGTGAATGACTTAGGAGGGTTAGGAAATGAACGTACAAGGGGTCTTAGAGTTCAGTGAAGGAAAGATAGGGATACTCTCGTAGGTTGTGAACTTTCGGATCAAGGGTAAGTGTTGACGAGCTAGTTGAGGACGAAGTGTTGATGAATAAGCTAGTGTACCCTTGAATGCTACTTGTACTTGCGCATGTGAATGTAAATTGTATATGGGAACGAGAAGTATGAATGAAGTAAGGAGTCTTGCATCATGGCACGTGCATTGCATAAGGTTTTTGAAAAGAGAGGTGCTTCGGCACTGATTTGCGAAGGTGACCTACAGTGTTAACCGGGATGGAAATTTAAGCCGGGGTGCACTGTAGGGCACAAAAGACTGTAACGTTAACCGGGATGGAAATTTAAGCCGGGGTGCGTTACAGGGTATAAAGTCCTCTACAATGTTAATCGGGATGGAAATATAAGCCGAGGTGCATTGTAGAGTTTACGAGATCTGTGATGTTAATCGGGATGGAAATATAAGCCGAGGTGCATCACAGAGCATACGAGCTTGTAACGTTAACCGGGATGGAAATATAAGCCGGGGTGCGTTACAAGGAAATGAGTACGAGACCGGACATTGTACATGCATTGCACTGATTTGAAAAGAAATGGCTCATGCATATGTGATTGTGTAGGATAGTGCATTATTTTGACATGCATCACGAGAGTCGTTGTGGAATGTGTGCTTATGCTATTTGATCGGTATTGATTTGATTGGTTGCGTCGAATTGCCGTACTTGTTTTATTACATGTTCCGCTTATATATTTGGAAATTACAAGACATGTGCCCCACAATTCCCTCCAATTATCTATTACTCATGTCTTGCCATGTGTTGATCCCGTACGTCTTATAAGTGGGTTACTTGCTAGCGTTTTTCGCTAAGGGTACTGCCTTTGATCTTGCAGATGAACCCAGTTACGATATGATTTTCATTGAGGATGACAGCGAGTGGGCAGAATGGGATGCATAGGTCTTATGGAGAGATTTGACTAGATAGTTTCTGTTAATTATGGTTTTATTTCATTGGAGGTTTAGATGGCTGCGACCATATACATTTGGGTATTCATGTTGTCTTTGACGTATGGTTTTGATGATTTAGATTTATGAGATATGTTTTCGCACTGATTTCTCTTACGTCATTGATGATGTGTATTCGAGAGATGAGACGTCTGGTGGTCTTCTCAGTAAGCTACGACGGGTGCACCGGGTCGGATTCCGCTGTCCGGGTCGGGGCGCTACATAGATAGTTGACAAGTAAGAACTTATTTCCACAAGTAAAGTCTAACTATGCACTATCCTTTCCCAAGACCTTTGTGGCACTACAGTTTCCCATGAGAACTTGTTGGCCATTCTCCACAACTTGATAGGTCTTGAACAGATCCTTGTTGTTGCAAAAATGAATTGTTGCACCTGAGTCGAACCACCAATCATTTGTTATTTCGTTCGTAGCCGTATGCAGTTTGGTTACCATACCAACATGCAAATCGGAGACCATTGCAACCACTTCATCGGTTCCAATATCAACCATATTAGCATTATTGGCATGCTGGGAACCACCATCCTGTTTTTATTTCTTTCGAAACCGACAATCCTTCTTCAGATGTCTTTTCTTGCCACAATTATAACACATCTTTCCTTTCTTTGAATTTTCTGTCTTGTCTATAGCTTCAGTTGTCTCGAAGTTCTTCCTCTTGTTTCCACTCATATTCCCTTGTTCCCTTTGATATAATGCACTTTTGGTGCGTCTTCAGAAACATGCTTTTTGACAAGATTTCTAGTCTCCTCTTCTATAGGCAAATGTTTCTAAATTTGATCGAGGGAAAAGGATTCAGTTGAGTGTAGTAATTTTTTCCTGTAATCGTTCCAACTAGGGGAAGCTTGGCAATTATCCCTCCTACTTATAGTGACTCAGAAACTTTCACACCTAACTCTTTGACTTTGGAAACTATAACCTGCAACTCGTGCACCTGGTCCATTACCGAGATATTTTAATTAAAATACCTCATAATCTGGAACACGCTTGTTTCTCATTGCTGTATTTGAACTCCAAGGCATTCTAGATCTCCTTTGGTGATGAAGTAGCAGTAAACAGATCGTTCTGACATGTTGTTGAGTATGTGTCCCCAAAGCACCTCATCCTCCTGTCTTTTCCTCCATGCATCTTTCACTTCATGAGAATCATCATCTTGTGGGGTTGACAACTCTTTCAGCTTTGAGTCCAATAGGTACCAATTTGCAAAGCAGTCAACAAAAACATCATCTTATATTTCCATCGCAGAAAGGTTGAGCCATCAAAACGATCCAACTTCATTCTCTCCGGACTCAAAAAACTCTTTGAATCCATGGCTCATATTCCTTATGATTGTTAAAATATGTGAGTGAAGAAAGTACAATAACAACAACAACATTACCTCCATTACCTTAGAGGCTCCCGCCTATGGCGGGGTATGGGGGATCGGATATACACAACTATACCCATGTGTTAGAAACACACAGAGGTCGTTTTCCAATGACCCATAATATTGTTAGAAACAACATTACCCCATTGCTTCAACTAATTGCTGCAGCGTTATAGGCAAGTTTCCTCCTAGGGTACAACAAGTCAACGGTTTATTAACTCAGCAATAAGAAAAGAAAATCAAATGAATTCTCGATTGAGAATGTACAGAGAGAGGAAAAAGTATTTGATAAAAAGTAACACCTGTTGGCCACTTCAATCGACTGAAGTGATCGATCGAAGTCAAACAGCGTGCTCTAGCTTTGCACCTAGGGGACTTCGATCGATCGAAGTCAAACAAGATACTCAGCTTCATTTTTCAGCCACTTGGATCGATCTAACTGAGACATGGATCGATTCAAGTTATGTGTCAAGCTATTTTTGCTATACTTAACTCCAATCAACCTTCATTCTTCTTTCCATTGCCTTTAAAAACTAATATAACATTGTACACTCTTGATTTTTCACCCAATCATCTTTTAGGGCATATTCATCACAGCATGAATTCAGCCACGTCATCAAGCTAGCTGTATGGGCTTGTCATTTAACAGGTTGTCAGAATGAAATGAGCTAGCCACCAGAACTTGTCACTTAACAGCTTATAAGCAATTTTATCGACCGACAAGTTGGTTAACCTATCAAATTTTTGCAGGAAATTAAATTCAAAGCTACTTGGAATTAGGCCTGTAAACGAACCGAATGGCTCGTTTATTTTGAGCTTGGCTCGCGTTTCGTTCGAGTAGGGGATATCCAAAACCGAGCTTGAACAATGTTCGGTGTTCAATTATTTAACGAACGAGCTCGAGTTTTGCTCGTGAATGGCAAGACTCGGCTCGGTTAATTCTATACTACCAGAGAAAAAATACACTTCCTTCCCCTCCGCTTCATGTCACTTACTCTCCTCTCCAGTGTCTCTATTCTCTCGGTCTCTCCTAATCCTCACCAGTAAAACAACCATGCAAAACACTTCCAGCCATTAACCGTCCACCACTACGCCGACGCTGACTGCACCTCCAACAGCACCACGCCTCTATCCTACTGCAACCAACTCCAGTCACTACAGAGACTATTTCCTTGCCTCCTTCATTCTGTCTGGTGTTTGCGCTTCTGCAGTTTCGCATAATCAAGATTCAAGGGCTTTCTTTGGCTGCTCAGTGCTCCCTGAATATTCTCCCACGGGTATTCATCTACACTATTTCATTTATCCTTACAATTGCTCATTTATATATTAAAGAATCTATATTTTCATTGTGTCTTCCAAGTGTTTGATGAAATGTCTCAGTTGCTTCTCTCTGTCCTGGCTCGTTGTATTATTTTGTTAAACCTATAGAAATCACCTTGATGAATGGTGATGAGTTCGGGGCAGATAGTCATTTGGGCTAATGAAGTCTTCCTTCACCAATTCAAATCACCAGGGTGATTTTGGCACGTCAACCTTCAAGATTTATGGTTGTCCGGGCATATCATATGCATGAAGTCCTTGGTTTCTTACAGAAGAAATTTCATCGCGCTCGCTGGGCTTGTGTGTGCTAGAATCTAGTCCAAGATTTTGTAGCCTCTCTTTAATCTTTGTGTTCCAATGGTTCTTTATTTCAGCCCTGGAAAATGTGCAGCTATCTTAGACCACCTGGACACAAATTTTTAGTAGTCATTATGCAAATATTTTCCTGAAACACAAACCAAATATGAGTAGGATTGCAGACCTGTTCCCTAAGCTTGAATGGAGTTAAATCACCATATCTTCCTCAGCTTCTGTCCAAGATCCTCTTTTGAGATCTGGTCTAAGGTAATTAATCCACCTCAATCTACAACTCTTACCACATCTCTTTAAACCTTCACCCCAGGTTGACACCCACCAAGGCAGTGACATCCAGAAGTAGCGTTATGAGCAGGAAAAGGTTCTGCATACTTCAGATTAGGAAAATAAGTGAAATAGGCAGGTCCTTTTTCATCATCAACATCATTAACAAGAGTAACAGGTCTTCAAATTCAAAACATTTAATTCTATTTGCCACGGTTGTGTGTATATGTGAGATATGTACGTATTTGTTAAATATATGTGTTTTCAAATGATAATTGTTTTGTTAAATATTTGTGTTTCAAATAATTATTGCTTTGGAATTTGTTGTATCACAGATTATATTATCATGGCAAGCAATGAAGTGCAAAGTGTTGATAGTGTTGAGCGAAAATTGACAACGCTGATGTGATGTCAGAAGAAGAAGTAAACAGCTCTCAAAGGGTGGGTCAAGGTGAAGCTGCTAATGTTGAGAGTCATGAGAGATTTCAAAGAAAAAAGAGAAAGAAAACGTCTATAGTTTGGGAGCATATGTCAGAGGTAGTGATTAATGGAGTCGCTATAGTTCAATGCAAGCATTGCATCAAAACAATGACGATGAATAATGCAAGCTTTGGCCAAGTGTTTAAGTGATTGGAATCTTAATGATAAGATTTCTAGCATTACGGTAGATAATGCTTCTTACAATGACAAATGCATAAAAAATTTGAAAGAACATTTTATGCAACGGAAAGCCCTTCCCGTTGGTGGTAGACTGTTCCATGTGCGTTGTTGTGCGCACATAATCAATTTGTTGGTCCAAGATGGATTGAAGGAGATTGGAGATATAATTGACACTGTTAGAGATGCGGTGAAATGCTTCAATGCGTCAGAGTCTCATCTTCGAGGTTTTGGTACCATTGCGAAGCAATACAATGGTCATAATAAGAAACTTATTTTGGATCCAACGCGATGGAACAGCACTTACATGATGTTGGTCGCTGCTTTACCGGTGAAGCATGCCTTTACGAGATATGGTGATGTGGATAAAGGATTTGAGAAGTTTGCACCATCCATGGTTGATTGAGATAAAGTTAGTGGCATTTGTGAATTTTTGAAGCTCTTCTACTCCATCACTAATACTATTTCTGCGGTCAAATGTCCTACCTCGAATATGTTTCTCGTAAAATTGCCTAGGATAAAAATGTTGTTGGATGAGAAGAAGAATGATTTCAATGAGGATATGAAGGCAATGGCTAAAGTGATGTCAGAGAAATTTGATAAGTACTGGAGGGAGTGTAATGTGTTGCTTTCTTTGGGTGCTCTTCTTGATCCTAGGTTAAAGAAGGAGATTGTGACACATTGTTTTAAAATTATTTTCGGCCCATCTACATATCAAAACAATGTAGATGACATGGTAGAACTGTTGAAGGTCTTGTTTGAAGAATACAGGGTTTACCCATATAAGTACAAGTGGAGGATCAACACATTCGTCGGCATAGGTTAGTTTGAATGTTGTTTCATCCAGCACGGGTAAATCTAGCCTGTGTTGGGAAGGACTAGGGGACATCGGTTACATAAGCGACGATGAAACACCTAGTACTCTTTCAGAGGTGGATATATATGTGAATAAAAAAGAAATTAAAAGCCGCACCAGACTTGGATGTGTTGTTGTGCTGGAAACTAAACAGTGGACGCTTTAGTATTCTTTCAAGGGTTGCTCGTGATCTTCTGTCTGTTCTGGTTAGTACTGTTGCCTCTGAGTTTACCTTCAGCGCCGGTGGACATGTCATAGATGATTACTGATCTAGTCTATCAGTGGGGATTGTGGAGATGCTCTTGTGTGCCGGCGATTGGGTACGACGATCAAGGAATGCAATGAAGGTAAATTATACTATTATTTGTAACTTTGCTATATTAGTTCACTTATTATGTTGTAATACTTATTGTAATTGTCCTTTATTTCTCTAGTCGGAAACGGATGATCGGAATGTACGAGAGGATATTATATTACCAGATTGATTGTAAGCACTTTGTTCTGTTGCTTGTGTGCTTTATTATTATTTTTCCCATAAAGTGAGCAATGTTATGTGAATTTTGATATAATGCTTGGTTGGATGAGTTATTTCCATATGGCTCTTCAAGTCTCTCAAATAGATTTGTGTAAAACTATGCTGGTGTTTTTTTGCTTAACCATTGAGCTTAATATGATTGATTAGCTTATCTTCCCTGAGTATCTGCTGATTAAAAGTAATTCAGATTTGCAGATTAAGGTCTAACAATGGGCATCCGGGAGGGAAAGAGCCCTGGGATTTCTGCAGTTGTCCCAAACTGCTGACCCCTTAGTGGTCTGAAGCCTGCATTCAAAGTAGAGCAGAAGACGAGTAAAAATTTTGTTTCTGATGTTGCCAACTTATTACCCAACAACTAGTCCATGCATTCTTAAGTTTTGAGATGTTGGCCTATTCATAGAAATTTTACTCCTGGAGAATTGCCGCTGCCTCAAGCAATTCTTTCCTTATTGGCCTGTTTGTGAGTGGATCATGGAATGAGATATAAGGTATCTACTTAAATAGAGAGTTTCTAGTTGAATTTATCAGTTTAAAGACATTCTCTAATTTAAAAGGGAAACATGATGAGAAATATATAGATTTGGTTTGTACAAATCCTTTTAGTTGATTTGTGGTTTCTGTTTGCAGCGGGAATATGAACCAAGTTGAGCTTTTCTTTGTTCGCGAACGGGCTCGGCTCGCTCGACACCTTAGTGAGCCGAGCATGAACCGTTAATTTCTGTTCGTTTAAAAAGCCGAGCATGTTCAGCTCGTTCGACAACACTGGCGAGCGGAGTTCGAAACGGCCCAAACTCGACTCGTTTGGTTCGTTTACAACCCTACTTGTAATAAGTCCGTTGGCAGTCAAGTGCGGGACTAGGATATGGATTTCGGCTTTTGCCTGTTGTTTAAAGAGTCCCACCATGTAAGCAACATATATATGATTAAAATTTGTCTTCCAACACATGGCAGAGAAGATGGGTGAATTAAAACATATATGGGCACAAAGTGAAACATTAAAGTCAAATCTGAATCTGCAGGCACTTAGGTTGGATAGTTACTTTCATTGATCCAGAGAGGCTTATCACCGCAGATCTTTAAGTGGCACAAAGGAAGATTGGTGAGTAACTATATTGTGCAAAGTTGCATTCTACTGTGAAAGATCAGACGGGTGCATGGAGCACCCCCTAGATGGTAGCTATGACAATGTGGAGTAATTTAGATCAATTGCCTGCAGTTTTACCTTACATTTGTACATAATTTATTTCCATGACTCAAAACTTAAGATGATAGCTTTCGCCAGGCAATGTCAAGTATTTTAGACCTTAGATTTCTGTTAAAACTCACTTGCATGACTCGAGACTTGGGGTGATAGGTATTGCCGCACGCTAAGCGTAACGCCCTTTCTGGAATTGTATTCTATAGAGAACTAGCAGAATCTTTGGTCTTGTTCGTATAGTAAAACAAGAGCATAGTGATTTTATTATCAAGTTGGCCGACTTTTGAGTTATTTGATGCCTCGCTGACTAGAGAAAAGGCTTCTCCTTTGGGGAGTTTAGATATTGTAAATTTGAAAATTAGTTAAGTTGAAAGCTCTTGGTAAGCAGCTAAAGAGTCAAAAGATCATTTCTACAAGGCGAAAGGAGAGGGAAAGAAGGATAAGAGAAAAAATTTGGCTAGAAGATGCCTTCATTAGGTAGATATGAAGAAATTTTATAGCTTCTGATCGAGTTACTCCTTGACGATAACTTGTATAGCTAAGATTCAATGTCTTAACTTGTGCCTGATCCCATTCATGAACCAGCGTTTAAAGTCCCAATTTGAATTGCAGATCCAGTAAAAGCATGGCTTCAAGATCCCAAGGTGCTCAAGTATAGCTCAGTGTGCATTTGTAGTCCACTGCTGGCAGCCATAATGTCAACATCATATCCTTTACCTTTATCATATAAAGGATATCAAAATCATACTTATCAGTCAATTTTCAAAATGAATCTGAATATATAGCAGAATACCCAGAATAACAGCCATTACATAGCTTTTCATGAAAGACTAGCTGCTAAGGGTGAACAAATATACCTTGACCTGATCTATGTACCAAGAACTCAAATACCACGAGGCATCCATTATGTCCAAACTCGAAATTGTGTGACGCGTGAAGACACTTTTGCAACGTCACAAGTTACATTAACAGATACATCCCTCCGCCTAATTCATTCTTTTAAAAAAGAAGGCACCTTAGTTTTCCCAAAAAACAAACTGCATAGCGTGCTAGTGTTTCATCTGTCTGCCCATGCTATGTAGTCTACCAAACCTTTATATATTTGTTATGATGTACAAATACATGCATACAAACACAGAGGTAATACACACACATACACACAATTATAACACATGTAAATATATAGATACATATATTACACACACGAAAACGAAATGCCACTACATCATGGCCGTACATTGACACTTTTTTTTTTTTGGTAAGTCGTACATTGACACTTACAATGCCAGCTTCATTAAAACGGAATAGAGTAACTAAAATCATCAATACTACAACCATCATCACTAGCTTCCGACAATACTAATTCATAAGATCACGGGAATTTTGACCATGCTGCCATCTGAGACGTGCGCCAGAAAAGATAGCACTTACCTACTTAGACTCTAGGAACTGTATCTTTATCATTTTAAGTTGGCAAAACATTTTCTTCGCTTGGATCCCTGCGCTGCACGTAAAATAAATAGATAAGGTTAGAACAACAAGGACAACTATAACAATAGCATAAAGTAACAAAATAGTCAAATAATGAAAAAAGAAAGTCGAACACAAAGCACAAGGAAAGCATCTCATGAAATACTCTAAGTTTCTCTGGTTCAATCAGAACCAATAATAATAATGATAACAAGAATAAGATCATTATTATTCTTGCATGCACCACTAAACTAACAGTGATCCACAATCCTATCATAAACCTTCATAACCTTCTCAAAGAAATGCATGAATAAAGGTCATACATTAGCTTTAAATTTCGTTAGAAGTACCACAGGGAGGAGCATTACCGACTAGTAACTCAATGATCCAGTAGGCATATAAACTTTCCGCCCAACACAACAGAAAACAGAAGGGGGTAAAAGCAACCTCATGGAAGACTTGTGGAAACAAATCAATAACTTACTACCTAACTTCCTAGTTTCCTTTTTTTGAGTAATTCCTACAATTTTTCAAAAGAAATAGCCCACACCTAAATGTAGGAATAAAAATGAACTTCCATTTTACACAATTGAATAAAAAGGAGCGAAGAGTAAAACCATGCATAAACTTGAGAGGAGGATAAAAATCACCATTCTTTTGCTGATATAAGGTTGTAATTGTAATTTATTATCTTCTTTATGTTCAACTTTTCGTGGCAATTTGCTGTCGACCTGAAATTCCTTTTTAGATTCCTTCCGGCTACCAGACTGCCAAACCCTGCCAAAGTTTGGTAGCCAGTCAGATTTAAATCTGTCACTCACGAGCTCTCCCCTTTTTTCCAACTCCAGTTCAATTTTCCTTCTCTCTGCCCAAGCAGCAC
This sequence comes from Eustoma russellianum, assembly GCA_036186865.1. Lineage (NCBI taxonomy): Eukaryota > Viridiplantae > Streptophyta > Magnoliopsida > Gentianales > Gentianaceae > Eustoma > Eustoma russellianum. The sequence continues at coordinate 30,934,814 of AP025040.1, forward strand.
CGACGCGTTTTGGGTTTAGTTTGGAGGGTTTCACTGTCTGAGTAAGAGAAGGACTTCCAGTGTTGGGATCTGCATTTAACTCGTTCCTTTCAGACACACTAAACCAAGGGGGAGGTGCTCCAGAATGAACATTCCCTCCCCCATCTTCTCGCACTGTAAGAGAGATTTCTGCAAGACTTTGCAAACCTAGAAAGAAATATTGAAGTAAATAAGGAATTTTTAGTGGGAGAAATGATAATACACACACACATACATAACATGTGCAATTTGCCACGTACGGAACTGTCTGATAATCATTTGGGGGGGGGGGGGGATGAAAAGAAAACAAAAGAAAGCAATATACTGCAGTCAACCATGACTTGCCATGTGAGGCACGGTTTCCATCTGAGGTACTCTGACATCTCATCCCACTAAACACAAAACTCTCACATGGATGCTTCTGCAATTACCCGAACATATATTAGCAGTTATGCCAGAGGTTAAAAAGATTAAATGAGAAAGGATGAACAAAACCCAGAAAATAAGAGAAGGGGGGAAGGGGGGGGGGGGTGGATTTCACAAACCAACCTTCCTTTGGCTCTGCTACAGACCTTTTCAAGTATGGCTCTACAATGAACTAAAAAGGAAAAACTGAAGGAACAATTACTTAAGGAATAATAAACTATTTTTAACACTTCTAGCTACTTCTACTATTGCATCATTTCTTTGACTTACTGGTAGGAAGACTACTCTGGGTCACTGTAATAATTTACGGGGAAAAAATCATACATACAAAGTAGAAATAAAGAGTAGCCACTTTAAGATTTCTTTTTGTAGGCTATGTTGTCTTAACAGGAAAGCAACTACTTGAAATATATTCCATCCCATTGTGCAGATGTATAAAAAAGGTGGAAGTGGGCACCAGGATCACTCCAAGCAAAGAGTGGAGATCTAATAGAATAGACAGAAGTATGAACTAGCAATTCCTATAGAACAATGTGGAATCAAACTGAATAATAGAAAAAGAGAATAAGGCTGCAGAACATATACCATTACTCAGAATACCCTGCACATATGGAGAGGGAAAAAGAACAACCTATAGACAAAAGTACTACAGCTGATTTTCAAAACACCTAATCATTATGCCAAAGTCACAAACATGTTCATACGTATGTGTATAGACAAATAGTAAGAAACAACTTTAATACAACAGCTACCATTCTATTAAATAACTTCATTAGATGTCTATAAGACAGAACAAATTAAAAACAACGATTGAAGTGGACAAGATATACGACCTCACAAGTCCAAGAGAAGAAAAGTGGATCCCTGAAAATGGGAAAGAACTCTAAGATTGTGCTAGAAAAAAGGACTTACACTTGGGCCTCCATTTGTTGGAAATCTAGGTACAGAATGACCCTCATGAAGAGAGGGGAAAGTATCTCCATTGATAGAAGAACCTGGGAGAGAACAGCGAGTAATATCCTTCCAGTAAACCACAATTAGTCAACAAAAACTAAATGGAGAACTGTAGGAACACAAACCTTTCGGTAAACCATTTGCCATTAATGAAACCTTGCTGTCTTCCCCACACATATTAGGTAAACAAGGCACATTACGTGCAACTTCGGGTATTTGTGAATGTAATATCTGGCATCTCTCATTTGTATGATTTTGTAAAGGCAGAACACCATTTGAAAAGTTCAAATCAAAACCAAAAGAAAAAGCATCATGTTTGTAGAAACTATTTGAACAGTTAGAGTTTGTTTCATTGTGGATATCATTTACAGGTTCAAGGATCGATCCACCATTTCCATCAACAGCAGCATCTCTCTGGAACGCCTTCCACTTTTTCTCCCACTAAACGACCACAAAAACACAAGCGATACATATTAGCATAGGCACCAAAAAGCAAAACCTGCCTAATCACAACAATGGATAGTATTTCAATAATTCAGATGAATCATTTTTTTTTAATTGCTCATCTTTTCACATGAACTTAAAAAAGATAAGTCATTCTCGTAGACATTAATCAAATAAAGGAAAAAATTAAGAGGCATTGCACAAACTGGAACAGGAACTCTCAACTCTGAACAAATTGGTAGGATCAAAAGTTATTATTTTGATTAATCAGCAATAATTTTAGCTCATTAGTTAGCCTTCCCAACGGGATAGGATCCCCTCACCGCAAAGGGATGCGTGACCGCGCGACACGTGGCAGCAAGGGGTGGTGAGGCTAGATGCGGGTGACCTCACCACCCCTCCCTTGCTGCTACGTGTCGCGCGGTCACATAGGAGTGAGGAAAGTGGAGGTTAGGAGATCCCAACCCCTTCCCAACATCAATTTACAGGTAGCAACGCAATAAAGCCCAACCCAATCCTATGATGTGGCCTTCTCCCACCTAAAAGCTTATATCGTATTAAAATAAAAATAACCAAGAAAAGAAACCTCAAAACATAACCTTGGAGAAATCAGATTCCGAAATCCGAAATGAGTCCACGCTTTTCGTATCACCACCATATTTCCACAAAAAACCCTTGACCTCTTTTAAATGCTCAGCACTCGCCAAATGATGAATTGCTTCGCCACTAGATTGAATAATTTCAACAGAGTGAAAAAGTTACTGTTCAGTCCAGACAACTACACCGCCGAAATCAATTACTCAAATCCAACAAAAAGAAAAAGAAGATAGTTTATTACCAAGCGAAGGAGCTCTCGCGTTCAAGGATATCACAATCGCAAAAGACGCACCAAAACCGGTTACGGGAGGCAAGTTCAGGGCGGAGAGGCAAGGGATTCTTGAGGAAGAAGTAGATGTCATCATTGAGCTTGGATTTAAAGCGTGAGAGAAACGAGGAAAGAGCTCTCTTGTGATTGGGAAAATATATATGGCGCCGACCTTGATTGTGGTTCAATTTGCAGACCTTACAGAAATCGAATTGAATTTGCTCCTCCAGCTGCTTATGCTTTTTACTCCGAGAACTGTTCTTGTTCGTTTCCGTCGAGCTGCCGGTAGGAATAGTAGGTAGCATAGTGGTGGAGGAAGAGAAATCGCCGCCAGAAGCAGCGGCTGATCAACGTGCCAAAGAACTGTCGGAAGGAATGGATTTCTAGCAGAATGAGAAGGATGGATGATTAATCACATGATTTTCAAACTAAGTATTTTTTTTCCCTATTAAATACTTTTTACCAAAATTTCCCAAACGAAATATGCACAAAATGATGCTAACATTTGCAACAAAAAAAAAATTAATTAAGAGAGACTAAATTTTCAAAATCTTAAAAGATCATATAATTTATTAATTATTATAAAATTCGAACTTTAAAATTTTGAAGGAAAAAAAGCGTTTAGGGTCCCTTAAAAATAATTTAAAGACTTTTTTTAAGTAAAATAATTTAAAGACGTAAGGTCTATATGTCACAAATAATGTAAAAAAATGGTTTCTTTGGTGCCTTTTTTTCTTTCATATCTCTCTTGACACCATTAGCGACCTTCAATATTGAAAATCGTCATAAATAATATATATCATTACTCACATTAGAATTTATGCATCCATCGAAAATCACCATAAATAATAGATATCACCACTCACAACGAAGTTTATGCATCCATTGCACATCAAGTATGTGTATGTGTGTATATATACTGTCATGTTTATTAATTATTATCTAGACAAGTATAAGAGGGGAATAAAAGATCTTACTATGAAACCTCTTATGATGATTCCAAATATAAGTCTAATTGGAATTTTGTCTTTTCGATCTTCTTCCTGAATTATCCTGAAGGTTGTGAACTTTTGTACTTTTCTTTACTTGTGGAATATCATAGGGAAGAATAAAACTGATGTCCCGTTCTAATTGAGATTAACTATAATTAGTGAAAGCACAAGATCAAATTGTCCATGAAACCAAAAGTATTACCAAAAAAAAGAAGTAATTTTTATTAACAGATTGTTGGTAGTTTTGTGACTCGAAAAAAAGAACATGTGTGATATATATGATCTAAATCCTAAGGCACGTTTGGTAGTCTATGCAAGTAAAATATGTAAAAGCTAGACACATTTATGGATCGTTGACTCATGAGCATGTAATCACATGACAGATAACAAAGATGTTTTACTTCAGTATGAATCATTTACTAATCGTGAAAGGTAAAGATAGCCAATAGAGTAAGTTTACAACTTATAGGTAAATACATGGTTAAACTATCTAATAAACTGTTTCTTTATAAAGTGATGCATGTGTCCTCCTTATATTTTAATTTGATATCAGTAGGAAAAATAACTAAAGATAACAATTGTCATGCTTATTTTTCACCATCTAAGTGTTGGTTTCAGGGGAATACTATGAGAAAGATGATTGGCAATGCTAAGATACTAAATGACTTCTTCATTTTGCAAGCTGAAGATAAAGACTAACCCAGGAAACAAGATAGCTTCGCCATAATATATCTCTGCTCTAGTATAGAATCAGTAGGGATCAAATTTTGCGATGGAATAAGAAATTGGAACATTCCGACTTTGTATACATAAAAAGGCTTATGGCAAAAATGTCTACAAGTGTTAATGTGAAAGACGTGTGTTCTGAAGTTTGTCAACTTACTAAACAGTTAGAGCTACTTATTCTGTTAAGATACATAAACCCACAGAACCTATTAACTTGGTACACTCAGATGTTTGTAGACCCTTTAGGACGGATAACATGAATGGAGCGAGATGATTTATTGCATGTTGATGACCACACACATATAACTTGGGTATACTTAATGAAACACACGTGTGAAGTTGGATAGATCTTCAAGACCTTTGTTGACCTAGTCAAGAATAAATTTAGGAGCACTATTAAAGCCTTTAGATCAGACAATGACACTGATACTAGACAAAACAGTTAGGAAATTTATGAATGAAAGAAAAGGAAATACATCATCAGACTTCTTGTGCATATACTCCACAACAGAATGGAGTAGCTGAAAAGAAGAATAGACACTTGCTAAAAGTAACTAGAGCAATTATGTTTTCCATGAATGTTCCTAAGTTTTATTACGCAAACACGGTCTTTACAGCCACATATCTAATCAACAGAATGCCTTCTAAGGGTGGTATGCTATAAAGCTTCTAAACATGTATTGTTTGAACACTTTCCTAATACTAATCTATTATCTGTCTTACCATTTAAACTGACTGGATGTGATGCATATGCATATGTACAATCCTATTTAAGAAGTAAACTAGACCACAGATTAACAAGGTTTATCATCCTTGGATATTCTTGAACACATAAAGGATATAAATGCTATTATCCTACCACTAAGAAGATGTTTGTAACTTTGAATGTCATATTTGATGAAGAGAATGCACATTATTCAAAAATTGCTAGCGCAAATGGTAGTATAAGTGAAAGAGAGAGTTTTTGGGGGTATCATTGATGTTGTGAGTTCAACCCCACTAATGAATAATCCTCAAACAGGAGAAAATAAAGAAACTAATACAAGGGAGGAAACTGGAAATATGGATAGCACAGAGACTATGACAACGTTAATTCTTCCTATAATACCAGAAGACACTTACAGAACGTGATCATTAGCCAGAAAACCAGAAAGGTATCTTGAGCCTGAACCTTCAACAGATATCAGGTTCATTGCACTTAGAAAAGGTGTTGGGGAATGCATTAAACACCCTATTTACAACTTCCTAACTTATAAGAGACTTAATTCACAGTTTAAGACGTTTACCACCTCTTTATATAATCAAAATATACGAAGAGACATTCAGGAAGCAATAAGTATTCCTCACTAGAAGGAGACTGTGTATGAGGAAATGAAGGCTCTACTTAAAAATAGAACATGTGAACTGGTATCATACTTATGAATGCTAAAATTATGGATTGCAAGTAGGTATTCTCAATTAAATACAACACTGATGGAACAATAAACAGGTATAAAGCTAGATTAGTAGATAAGGGATTTATACAAACATACAGAATAGACAAATTAAAAACATTTGCACATGTAGCTAAGTTAAATATTGTTATAATCCTTTTTCTCTTGCTGTTAATATGGATTAGGATATATTTCAGGTAGATGTTAATAATATTTTTCTTAATGAAGATCTACACAAAAAAGTATATACGGATGTATCTCCGGGCTTTAGTAACAATCTTAATAAACATAAAGTGTGTAAACTGAAAATTTATTATACGGCCTGAAACAAACACCTACAGCATAGTTTAGAAAATTTACAAAAGCAAACAGATATAGAGTGATCACACCTTATTCACTAAAGGTACTGAGAACTATTCTTATTGTTATGTAGATGATATAATACTCATTGAAAATGATTTATAAGGCATAAGACAAATAAAAGAACATTTATTTAGGGAAATTGAGCTTAAAGATCTAGAAAGAATAAGATATTTTTTAGGAACAGAAATTGGAGGTACATAGAATGACATGAGTATAGCACAAAGGAAATATATTCTAGATTTGTTGCACGACACAAGAATGCTTGGTTGCAAGGTAGGACCAGGTTACAAACCAAGGACCAGTGGGATAAAACTACCACTAACAGACTAAGGTATCAAAGACTAGTAGGTAAACTGATTTAATTATCCCATACTAGGCTTGATATATGTTACATTGTGAGTTTTATGAGTCAATTCATGCATGATCTTATTAATGGCTCCTATGAGAATAATATACTAAACTATGATATTAGGAAAAATATAGTAACTAGTTACAAAATGATAGCGGGGAAACATTAGAAACGACTACAATAAGTAACTTATGACTTGTTTCAAAAGCAGCTATCATAGACACCTTGCGATAAATAGCTATCACAAGTAGTTGAAAGTTTCAATTAATATAGACATATAGACACGGTGAATACAAAACTTTCAGTATTTCCATATTCATTGAAACTTTCAACGTGTATATCCGCTGGACATCCAATTCATAACTCTTCATGTTAGGTGCCCATCACACAGAAAAATCATCGTGACAAACGAAAGTAGGACGAATACATTTTGTGTTCAGTTAAAACCCCTTGTTGGCAACAATTAATGAGATTATCGACTGAAGTTGTAATCGACCGTGACTTGGTTACTGAGGGGAAAGAAAACCAACCGACAGACCTTGTGAGGGCGAATTCCGACTGATAATAACGACAAGTATGTCCAAATCGATTATCTACGGTTAACGTTGCTGGATCCCACCAAAGACGTAGGTCCCCGTCTACTCTAGCTAGTCAAGTTCAGCTAGCCTCTTAGGTCGGTGCGGCTCATGGGATGCAGGTCGCTCCAATGGTGTTGATTCAATCCTCGAGTTACCAGCATGGCCACTTGTTTGCTCGACCCGATAATGTTGGCCTCGTCACCAATCACCTCGGCTCGCCTACAACAGTCCCGCCGAGTGGAGACTTGGCCTCGATTACATCAGCTCCGCAGCAGTTGCAACCCATCCACGGAGATAGTGTTGTAACCTCATTACCTCGTACTTCGGGCTTTTAGATCTTTTGCTCGAGCCAGCCGCACAATGCATGTCAGCTCAGACTTTGCTGCCCTAACCTCACTGCTCGGCCACGCTACTGGAGCCAGGCACCTTAGTTCAGTTCGACCAAACTCTCAAAGCAGGCACTTGCCAGCAAGCGACGTAAGCCATGTAATGTGACACATGGCGCTTCCTGGCAAACATGCAGATGCAGCCTGATAGCGAAGCAGGACACTCTCATCCCCATATAGTTTCTCAGCATGCATTGCATGCATCTTGCATATAAAAGGGCAGAAAAACGCCCTACAGAGGGAGATGTTTGGAACCCACGTCCAACCCAGTGAACGAACATCACGGCCATAGCTCCCAAAACGGAAGAATGCCTTTATCGAGATTATACTTTAGTGGGAATCAGAAAAAATACATAAAACCCCAGAAAACAGCTCAGGTAATCAAGTTGGGAGTTGTATCCAAAAGATACATGGTTCGATTCCAACGCCGCATAGTGTGGTGTTTCACTGCTGTCTGAGCCAAAGACCCAGTCTGCAGTGAACACCTTGTGTAGGCTCCTTATGTATGACCTCTCTAACCCAAGAGACCGCTAAAGTACTGATGCATCCTCCATAATGCTCCTGAAGACCACGGTAATGACCTTTTGCTCCCAAAAAAAATACATAAAGACACACACACACACACACAACTACATCACACATATACACATAAAATACGATCTGTCTTCAGTCATAGAAAGGGCTAATAACACAAGCAGGCGTTCAATATCAGGAATCTGCAACTTCTTATGTAGTACAATTTTTAAATAACAAAAGAAACCACCATTCCAGTCTTTTACCAAGCATCTCAAAAGATAGAATCATTTAGCAATAAAACATAACCCTCTTCACATTCTCCTTGAGAGAAGGGAGAGGCTTCACAGCAACATTGGGACCTGGGGGTGCACGAATGGCCCTACCCCCAGGACCACCACCACCACGTCCAGTAACCGAGCCGCTATCAGATGTTTCTGGTTCCATGTAGAAGCGCGCACGAAAAGCCGCCAGATGTGCGTAGTATGCAGGTGGGACTGGAACAAATAGAATTCAAATATGGATCATCTTGTCAGCAAACCAGAAACGTACCAGTGATCTTGCACAAAATCTTAATAAACAAATGAAATGATAAGATCAATCAAAATAAACACACCTATAGACACTGAACGAGTGCACCGCGCGTACCTGAAAAATACAAATTGAAATATAACACTCGGTGTACCAACGGAAACAGGCAATGAAATAGAGTAGACAAAACAAATTAGGAGGCTATAGCATAAGACTAACGTGTAGCAAAGATTATTTGTAAGCAATTGCAGGGCATCAGCTGTGAAGTTGTTCTCATCCCACAACACATGGTAATGTGCAGGTCGGCTAGTACCCTGTTACACGATTGCAGACGTAAAGAATAAGCCCAAAAGGGGGGGGGGGGGAAACACCCCCCAGGTAGACAGGAAAATATAATCCCACAATTTATGCATCGGTCAGGGATACCTGTATTCCAGCATGGCTACAGAGGTAAAAATCAAACTCAGTCGGATGACAAATCTTTGAATCCACAACTGTACCTGTTTCATTCAACGGGAAATATCAGCTGTGGGCCTCAGAATATGAAGTTCCTCTGGTCAAGAGTAAAATGAAAAACAGGAAAAAAAAATTTCCAAGCAGTTAAAATATTAGTCAGACCCCTTACCAGGTAGTATATTACCACTCCTGTCAGTGGCATTTCGGTCACGATGATTGTTGGCAAAAAGTCTAGTATGATGGCGTTTCTGCACGACAACGAAAGTAACCAGAGGCTGATAGTTCGGTTCCAAACAAGCACATGCCTAAGAAAATTCACCCAAAATATCAGCACCAGCAAACAGCTTTAGATAGACAAATGGAGGAAAGACAATACTAGAAATACAAATGTAGATGTTTATAAGTAAAAGACATCAAAAGCATATTTACCCTGCGGATGGCGTCAAGTTCATAAAGTAATACTTGGTAGAATTGTCCTTCACTAACCCCATCCCTGCAAGACATCATCAGGGGCAAGAGGTAAAACATAAATAAGATGGAACTTAAAACAATAAATAAATAAGTAAATAAATCTCCACCTGTAGAAAATAATCCTCTCAGGTTTATGCCCAGTTGCTCTACGGAAAGAAATAAGCAGCTCTCTGCACAAGGAAATTTGTCAGTATGCAGTCATTCCCATATAAAGTGTTCAACTAATGTAAGTGCTGACTATCAAGGAGATTGAGTAGTGTGTACGAATGAGAGACGCCGGAGGCTTACTTGATCATCCCACCAGTTATAGTTCCTCTTGTGGGATCAGTATAACTTTTGAAAAGATCTTGAATTAGTTCCTGTCTATGAGCTTGAGCACTAACCAATCCAGCATACTTGGTGACCTCAGGCCAGTCCTGGGATGCAACAACCTGTAAACAGCGTTCTTCAGCAGTCACAAAATAGCATACGAAAGAAACATTGATAGCCAAAATAAAGAAAGTGAGCAAGAAAAGGCTAAAATATAGCAGAGAGAACCATACAGCTGCAATAGATGGGCTAGAATCCTCGCCAGGATGTGGATGAGTAACATCAGCTCCAAAAATAATGGTCGGCCTGTCACTAACAAGGGGTATACGGCGAGAAAGAGCATCAACAAGCACTGTATTCCTTCCTCCAACCTTAACATTAATCTTCAATGACACATTAGCAAGATACTGTTTGCTTTTCTTAAACACATGCTTAGCCAAACAGCATTGAGATACAACTCCAAGATCTGTCTCACAAATACGCTTCAAATCACCTGGCCAAAATGGAGGCAACCCATGCCGGTATTAAGGGACAGGATAATCAAGACATAAATTGGTCTTGAACTGATGAATTAAAATTTTACCATATAATGTGCCATTATTATCTGGCAATATGACGATCAGTAAGTCAAGTTCCTTCCTTGGCTGCAGTCGAGTCAGTGCATCGTGAAAGCTAGCCTTCAAGGCACTCTCCACCTGATCAGGGCGGGCTCTTACAGGGGACAGAACAGGCTGGGGGTTGAAAGTCTGTTCACCAAACAAATGAAGGCGACAATAAATAAATAAATATACACATCTCAACGTGTATGTAGAGTTTGCCAATGGATACTGCACTGCACATTAACATGTGTACACAACCCTCACCATTCCAGAAGTTGAACACATCTCTGCAAGATCCTGACAGAACCCGAGAGCAACATTATCTAGAACGTTGCGAGCAAAATTCACACACACCCAATGGTTGACTGTTCCTCCGTTAACCATTTTCTGAAAGGCCAAGGGTGACAAAAACAATTAAAACCTCCAAAATAATGACAGGAAAAACAGAGATAGACCACGTGCACTGAATATACGCAAAATTTAACTCAGACAAGCCATGAGACTAACAAAAGTAACATCAGCATACTGAATACGTAAAGCCAAAGCTACATTAAAGCACTACGAACAAAAATTATGTCAATTCTGTCAAGATGACAGACAGCAACAATAATGGCAATATACACACTAAGAAATCATAGTTTCTTCACATAAAAAAGCTTAAGCAATTATAACAGTGAAGAGCTACAAGTTGGGGAAAACATACCCAATGAATCAGGAAAATGGGCTAAGAATTTTAAGGCAGGATGTAATGTCCCTCACGGAATAAATATCCATAACTAACCTTTTGAAATTTTTCTTTTGTAATTAACCTTTTGAAATTAGTATACATTTGCCATGTATGTACCAATTTCCTAACTGCAGACATTCATCAATGATGATTAATTAAGCACAATGGATTGGGACGCAAATATTCAAATCCCGTAGGCACTACCCCTTTTTTCCCGGGGGGAGGGAATCAGTCGATAGCATGTGCAATGCCACCCAAATTTCCAATGTGAATTAACATAATCAAATACATGTAGACACATGCAGAAAAATTGCCAACAGAGGAAGCAACGTTGTCTCAACAGATTCAAACAGATCCGACACCAAGAATGACAAGTTTTTGAGGTAAGACAACCTTGTTCATCATGTTCCATTGTCCAACTTGGGGCAGACAATCCTTCTCTCGACCAGAATCATGGTATTTCAGCTGAAAAAACAGAAGTGATCCACGATATTAGTCCATCAAGTTTAGCATTTTTTGAAATTAATAAAGCATATGAATACAGTACCCGAGGAGCAGGCAAAACACGAGCTTCCACTTGAGCCAGATTCTCACTGATTTTAATGCCAAACTCTTTGGCATATGGATCATTAGCATAAGCATTATGTTTCACAGTCTGTATGAAATGAGATTCAATATTAAGCCCAAGTAAAATATAAAATCACCCAACCATCCACTAGGATAGGCAAAAGAATCAAAGATAAAATAACATGATGGTAGCAAACAGACTGCAAACAGCCGAATTTTGAGTAGAAGCATCTGTTGAATAAAGCAAAATGAAAAGAAGATTTGGGGTAATTAGTCAAAAGGACCAACATTAAGAATATCGATTTCCCTGTCCTGGGGCCGTTGGCAGGTCACTTTCAGTAGAGCAGTTATCTGCCTTTCATTCAACCTCTTTGAGTATCTTTGCCCTTCCACAATCTTACAAACCTATAATAGCAAACACAACCTAAGAACTGAAAGCAAACACGTGGCTAAATTTCTAATATACAAAAGTTAACAAGATTTAACCTCCATCGGTAGGTAGTTCCGCCTTTGTTGATTCCCCACTTGTAAACAAGGTAACTGAGTATGGTGAATAACAAACCCATATGTCTCGCGGAAGTACTCGACCACAGATTTCATTGTACCCCTTTCATCAAGGGGAAAACTGAAACAATGCACAAAAAGGAGAAAATGCATCATTACTAATTAATCAATTCAATGACCAAATAGAATCCAGTTGGAATTTCAGCTTTAACCACAGTAACACTAAACCATCCTACTAAGTTGTGAAACAAATAATTATCGTAAAGCAAGCCAACTTCATATCATTTGATTCCAAATTAACAAGTCAAAAATGTAGAAACATCCAGTTATGTGGGTTTGATGGCCCTCCAAACAGAAAATCAAACATTGACAGCCTTGAAGAATCACAGTCTCTATTTTCATGGTCAGGTCATATGAATATATGGCAAAATAAAAACCCATTAATTAAACAGCAAATTATTGCCATTGTTAACCTATTAATCCAAAATACAGAAAGATAAACTGGTAGTCGACCTAATTAAATACACATAAACACTCTTTAACCTCTAAAATTTCATTGTTGTCAACAAACTCCTAAAACCTTATTTATTGCTCAGCCAACCAGCAAAGGACAAGTACATTCTTCAACACCCGCATATAATAGCAAATTCTCATCAGAGGAAAACCTAATGCTTACTTCAGCTCCCGCGTTGCTTGGGAAGTTAAACCAGAAATACGATATTTCCTGCGCATGTTTCCACGGTGAGTAACTTCCACCTTAATTCCCCTCAGAGCTTTCTTTATCTGCGATAATAGATACGAATCAGCAACAGATTGTTGTCAGAACAAAACAAGGACTGAATAAATATCCACCATATTTTAACTCCATCTCATGAAGACGCAGCATACGGCCGAGTAAAAAAGCAAAGAGAGGTCGAATTCTTTTTCTTTTTGTTTTTTGGTAACTTCATCAAATTCAACTATTAAATTCTATCAATGATACATAATCCATCCTGCTGATGCAACAGGTGGCATAACTACTTTTTTTTTTTCAGGTCAACAGTTTAAGTTGCATTCATTTAGTATATTTCTTTTTCCCTCTTTTTTTTTTTTGGGCTTTACAAGGAGAAGAAAGGAAAGAGAGAATAAGAAAAAAGGCCTTTTCTAGCTAGATTTTTGGAGGATTCTCACTGCTTACAGCATTGTATACTTGCTGTGTAGCTTTCTTTAGCTAGGTTACCCTAGTCTCACCTTTGCATTTTGAGCAAGTGAATCTCGTTATTAGCCAATTCTACTGACCGTCGACCTTGTAAATTTTGCAGCATATATATATAGTTTTTTCAGGGGGGGGGGGTTGGGGGTGAGGCGCAGCGTAGCCTAAGCAGCAGTTTTTGATATAACCAACAGTCAGTGGTCTTGCAATGTGCATTACAAATGTGAATTTCAGCTACAAAAAACACATAGATCCCCAAATAATATTAAGATAATAATCAACAAGATATGCGAGCAAGTATTACTACAAGAAATATAAATACAAGACTAGAATGGACTCCATGTAAGACATAACTAATAAACACGACAGATAACTTTCAAATTTTCATTTGAAATCAAAACATGAGCAAAACAAGAATTACTAAAGGAATCAACCTTCACATGATCAGCATCAGAAAGTGGCCTTGACGATATATCCCTATTAAGAAGCTGAGATACAAACTCAATGACCGGGAGTGGTTCAATGAAAGCAGTGGATGACATATCTGCATGACCAAAAAAAAAGTACATACCATCACCAAAATAGTGCAAGCAAGATATATATATTTTTTTTTTTGGGGGGGGGGGGGGGGGGGAGAGAAGTCACTATTTCAACGTGTCGGACACCTAATATATTTCTTTCAAAACGAAAAATCGATTGATTCAACTTAAACTTGACTTTTAACCATGAAATTGACCTACAGTGATCAGATAATGAAACCTTACTTACCGATGTTAAGTGACAAGCCCATCTGAGTGGGACGAATGCTCTGATAGAAACCTCTCCAACACTCCAACCCTTCGCCCAAAGGTTGCTTTCTTCCAAGATTGGGAGAATAAAATGATCGTGCAATTGGAGTGTACCTGCAGTTTATATCCAAATTTAAGTACCTCCATCTCAATTAAGTCTTTATGAAGACAAATGACAGAGGAAAATGAGAGCAATACTGTCAACAGACCTACTGGTTGGCTGTTCACGCAAAACAATGTCCAAAACCTGCAGAGCTTCCTGTGGGGCATCTGCTTGCCGTCCCTGTAGAAACATGCCTAAGTGGTGCAAATCAGCTCGAGCTGCCAGTTTAATCACCACTGTGAATTCTCTTTTCCTTCTGTAAGATATTATGAGCACAAATGAAGACAGCACAAATACCGCAAAAAAATTGATCATTCACAAAGAATGGACGGTCAAAGACTGTAAAAGAATTAACCACAAACCTAGATCCCTCTGTGTCACCGGCTCCTTGATTAGAATCTTCTTCATCGGAAAGTATAATTTTGAACTCCCTTGTCACAAAAGGAAGAGGCCCAGCAGTATACATGCTCTTTCTTCCATCGTATACTGGAAGCCTTTTACCAAGATGTGACTCCCGGTAAAGTTTCACAAGGGTACTTATAACAGCACGGTTCACCCCTCGGGGTGTGTCTTCAGGAATAATAGATACCTAAGCACCCAAAAAAAAAAACAATTTGTCATCCGAAGCATAACATTGTAGAAAAGAGCAGAGAATAAAACACAGCCCGAACACACATCGTATTGATGAAGGTCTTTGTCGGGTAATTCAGCAAAGAAATGATTAGCCTTCACAATGCATTTCGTTCCCATGCTACCCTTCCCAGGGCGACGAGGAAATCTCATATTTTTACTTGAAGACGGTTGCATAGTCTGAGCCGGAGCCAACCGATGTTCCAGACTAAGTTGTTGGAATTGTGGTGTCACACTTGGAGAACTTAGCTCTTGTACTTGAGATGACAAGCCAGCCTCTACAACAGATTCAACAGGACTTCCATATGGCACCTCCGGAGTAGTTACCGCAGCCTGAAACGGCGGCAGAGATGCTTGGTACAGCTCGGGAGCTGGTGGCCTAAAAGGTCCACCAGCAGGAGGTCCATGAATATCCACTACACCACCACGGAGCTGAGATGTTGCCCCTCCTCTTGGGAGCTGTTGACGGCCCCTGCCTAGTTGATATTCAGGTCCACCATGATATTGCTGGGATGTCATCCCACCACGGGAAGCTCCACGTCCACCACGGCCCCCCATATACCCTCTTCCTCCACCATGATACTCGATTGCCTGCTGAGGAAGGTGTTGTCCCTGTGCCTGTGGTTGAGCCTGGGCCTGCTGAGGTTGATATTGTCCCTGTGGACGTGGTTGAGCCTGTGCCTGCTGAGGTGGGTATTGACCCTGTGGCCGTGGTTGAGCCTGCTGAGGTGGGTGTTGGCCCTGCGGTCGAGGTTGTCCACCAGCACCACGTCCAGCTCCAGCTTCCCCAGCACCAGAGCCCTGACCCTCACCAGGAACCGCAGTTCTCCTCTTCCGCACCATGTCTTCTGCATTCATGAGAATAAAAGGAACATGATAAAACACCAAAACAATAATTTTCCAAGATCAAAGAATGGCTCCAGATAAATCATGACATGCATAAACTAAAGGTCAAAAATCAGGGGAATCCATATGTTCTAAAGTTCAGACAAAGCATTGGCACAAAAAGTAATAGACGTGTCAGGTCCATAGAAAAAACGATCATAAAAAAATACATGTAACATAAACGACACATTGAAACCAATGATAATTACACGGGGACTGGTAAAGACCAAAATCACCAAACTACAAGACAAAAACAATGACAGCTATATATACATTCAACAAGACCAAATGCTTACCAATGCAGAACCAGCAAGGACAACTAAAATTAGAACTAATTGGCCAAAATCACAACGATTTGGCACAAAAAAAGGCAATCTCGAACTAGCAGAAGAGTTTTCATGGAAGTTTTTCGTCAAAATCATTCGGACGAAAGTAGAAGATGCCACTAAACATCAACAAAAAAAACCCACCAACTAAAATTTAAGTAAAATCTCTTTTGGTCTGTGCCCAGAAGAAGAGAAAAAATTAATACTACACAACTACACTAGCACCCACGAGAAATCCTTTCAGTCAATGGGGGAAAACACACAAAAAAAAAAAAACTCAAAAACCTTGACGAGCACTGAAACAGCACATAATATCAACAAGCGACGGGTAAATAGTCAGATCCAAGCGACACCTCGAACAAAAACTGAAACCCACTCAGATCTCATTCAACAGAACACCAAAATCAGCATGCCAAAAAAACCCTCTATTTGATCAACAAAACCCCCTTTTTCCCTGATAAATAGTCCCGTTTCTCCATAAACACAGATTTTTACCTTCAAAAAAAACTTGGAAACAAAGAAAAGCAGGTATCTTAGTCCTCTACGCCGCCTTCTCACCGCCGCAAAAGAATCGCGTACCTACACTTACGCCGCCGCCGCCCTCTTCGACAATCCCTGTACTCTTCGCAACTGCGTGCTGGTGGATGTGTCGTTTCCAATTTATAGCATAAATGTCAAAAATAAAAATTAGTGCATTACCGAAACAAACAAAGAAAAAGTTGCAATTTTGTTTCGGTGATTAAGCCAAATCACAATCGCATTCATTTAGTTTTTAATGTGCATTTGTACGCCAACCATTATTTTATGCGTAAACTGTCGATCTTTTGCCTAACCTATATATATCACAAAAATTCAAAAGTATTATGGTTTTAAAAAGAAAATCATAATTATCATAGTTTTAGAACGATTTTCTTAAAATCGTAGAGAAAGACGTAACATGGTTGTGTCAAAACCGTTTTGAAGTCATGTGGTCAACAAAGGAACGTTCTATAATTCTGTCAAAATTGTAGGATGTAAAACAGCTTTCTGAAAACTGCAAGGCACAAAACAGTTTTCACACTGCCGTTTTGTGATCACGTCTATTTTCTATAAAAAAAATCTCATTATTCAAGAATAAAACACATTCGTCTCCATCTTTTCAGATAAAATGACATTTAAGATATTCAAATATCTTTGTATTTCGAAATTAAAGCGGTGCTATTATCCAATAGAGTGGATATGATAGTTTTCCAACCAGATTGATGAGAAGGCTCGGATTGGATGTAGATGTGAGTTCAAATGATCTTATTTGTCTTTTTTCGTATTTTTGAAAATGTTGTCTGATATATTTTCAGTACTTCTCGTATTTTAGATGATGAAGGTCTTGAATCAGCTTTGGACATTCCGATATGTTGTCCAACTATTCCGTCCGTGGAGATGTATATGCGCGTTCATGATGTGCCAGCAATAGACCCAAAAAATGTTTCTTTTGGTGCCGTTTGTGAAGATTCACAAATCTATAACTTTGAAATTGTTTAGGCATCTGGGAGTAACGTAGGAGGAAGCACCTCGTCACATGCGTGTGTGGAAAATCCACTAAATACAGAAGATGAAGAAAACGATGAGGACGATGTTGACGTTGACTATAACGAAGACGATGAGGAAGACGACAATGATGATGAAGAGTATTTAGAGGACCTTGAACAAGAGAAAGATGAACTAGAAGTGCATCAGCCAACAATACCTCGTCAGGATGCAAAAGTTTCTTTTTTTGAGGATTATGATCAGCGAGAAGGCAAGGTAATTTATGGTTGGTGGGGCTTGAAGAACGTCTATGGAAGGAGAGTGGACCAGATTAATTACAAGTAAAGATGTTGTTCAAAATAAAAGATGGAGTGAAACATGCCTTGCAATTATGGTCTATGAAGCGTAGCAGGTTCTACAAAGTTGTGAAGCATAACTCCACCAAAATCACGAATTTTGAAAGTGTTTAGCTATTTTTTTCAAATCGTGAGAAGTTGTGTGAAAACTGCAGTAAAAACGGGCAGAAACCAGAAAGGTAGAAACAAGACAAGAACACCAAGAATTTATCCGGGTTCGGTCAATATGACCTACTCCAGTCCCAAGAAACACCTTTGTTATAAGTGTTGTGCCTTAGTTGAAACTATTATAGGATGGCCGATTTTGACAGTGTGTATAAGGCATGTGATTTTGTTTCTTGAATGGCGCTATGTAAGCGTGTTCATATGCATTTCTATAAGACTTATATGAGTGTTGCCTATACTTAGGTTCATAATAAGTTGGATGCATTTTATTATGTCTAGTTGCATTTGTATACATGTAGGCATAATTTCTAGGTTGTTTAGATGCAAAGTTTTGCCTGGTTGTACATTTATACGTGTGTACATTTGTGGGTGCGTGTTGTATTTTTGCCTTAGAATAAACAGAAGAAGGAGTAGAAGAAGATGCACCAGGCAAAGTTGATTTCGTTGTATTATATGGCATTTTTGTACTTGATGAGACAAACTTAGTCTTTTTATCTACTTTGGTGTTTTCTTCTTTATATCCTAACCTAATTTTATCATTTCCATATTTTTGCGATGATATAAGTGTATCTAACATATTTGCACCAGATTTAAATTGTTCTAACATATTTTCTAAGGTAAGTTTGGAAGATTTAAGTTGTACTATTTCATTTTAACAACTTTCTACATTAGATTTCAACATGCTATTTTCAGTTTTTAGTGTATGTTCATTTTTCCTGTATGATTCAATTTTAACTTCTAAAGAATCAAGAGTATTAGTAGACTCTTGTTTAAAAGATTCTAATTGATCGGAAAATTCCAAGTTGGACGTCTTCATCTTGTCGTTTTCTTCAACTAGTTTCTTCTTTTCTTTAGATAGCCTCTTACAGTGAGCATGCATTCTTAAAAATTCTTCATACATTTCATCAAATGTCATTTTACTATCAGAATCATCGTCAGAAGAAGAACTTACCTCGTTGGATACGAAGCAGACTTGAGCTTCCTTAGTGTCGGATTCTAAGTCAGATGAGTAGCTCCATGTGCTCACCTTCATTGCTCGTTTGCCTTTCCTTGGCTTGGTCTCCTTTGTCTTTGATTTTTGCGTCTCCTTTTCTTGTTTATTGTTATTGTTATTATTTTTGTTGGCTTTTTCTTTGTCGGATAATCATAAGAGATGTGTCCTTTTTGACCATATTCATAACACTTTAACTCTTTATTATACCATTTGTTGTTATTAGAGTTATATTTCCTAGGTTGAGAAGAAGAAAAAGATCGTTGTCTATTCTTATTAGGACGTTTAAAAAACTTTCTAAGTTTTCTAGCTATCAATATCAAGTCATCGTCTAATTCAGTATCACTATTACTATCATCATTATTTGTATGTGATTCAGTTGATTTGAAAGCTATTGACTTACCGGATGATTTAGATGACTCGGGCTTCCGTTGGTTTAGTTTTACCTTGTATTTTCTTAGTGAGCCTATCAATTCGTCTATTTTTGTGATCAATTTCGTTTCTTCAATAGCCGTGACCTTTGGATCCCATTCAGCAGGAAGGCTTCGCAGCACCTTTTGAACCTTTTCATTGTTCGTGAATGATTTGCCTAAAGCTTCAAGGGTATTGAAGATGTTAGTAATCCTCAAATCCATAGATGTTATGGATTCGTTTGGCAACATTTTGAAAGATTCAAGCTCAGTCATAAGCATGTTTATTTTTGATTCTTTTACACCGCTTGTACCTTCATACTTTAATACAAGTGATTTCCACATATCGTGTGCACTCGTGCACTTTGACACATATCCTGCTTCAGAAGTTGTAAGTCCATTCAAAAGTAATTGCATAGCTTTAGCATTCATGGACATTTTCTTTTTGTCTTCCGATGACCATTCACTTTTATATTTTTCAACCTCTTGAGTGACTCCACTAACTTGTACAATTTCATTGGAATGTATGGCCTATCTTCAACTATAGACCATAAATCAATGTCTATAGCCATTAAGAATAGCCTCATTCTTAGTTTCCAATGAACAAAGTTATAGCCATAAAAAAGAGAAGGATGTTGTGTGGACATACCTTCCAACTCACCTTTGTGAGAAACTATGGCCATTTTATGTACCTTTGATTTGAGATTAGCAGGCTACTTTGAAATATTGTTTCTTGGCCTTGTGTTATTTGTACGGTGTTGAATCTTGCTTCTTTGAGTGGTGTAGACCTCACTCTGATACCAATTGTTGGACCATGCACCTGCAATAAACACCACTAGAGGGGGGTGGGTAGTGGTTAGCAGAAATTACACTACTATCCTTGATTAAAAACCCCTTTGAAAACAAAATATGAGACTACCTCAAATTCAGAACCCGTTTTGAAACATTCAAAAATCCTTGTACACAACTCCAAAAATTATAAAAATTCCTAGAACTTAACTTCAATGTGTTGACCAGATTCTGGCCAACAAACAGACAAAAATAAGATCACTTGACCCTTCAAACAAATGAAAAGATTTAGATGGTCAATCTAGACAGAATTGGACAGAATGTTGCTGAAATTGAAAAATGTGCATCTTTTTGAATACTCAACCAAAAGGTTGACCTTTATGTCAAAACACTCCTTAGGATGTCTAGTTGATGTTTCAAAAAGGTCCTGACGTTAAACAATTCTTGATCAAAACAGAATTCAAGTTTTCTCAAAACTGGTCAGATTGCAGCCAGATTGGAGCAGTTATCTTGCAATGACCGAAAGACTAACTTTCCCTTGCTCAAATCAAGTGATTCTTATTGCAAATGAAAGCTATCAGTCTGAAGTATAACGCCATCAAAAATCACGAATTTTGAAAGTGTTTAGCTATTTTTTCAAATCGTGAGAAGTTGTGTGAAAACTGCAGTAAAAACGGGCAGAAAACAGAAAGGTAGAAACAAGAAAAGAACACCGAGAATTTATCATGGTTTTGTCAATGTGACCTACTCCAGTCCCAAGGAACACCTTTCCTTGGATTTCACTATGGTATGAATCAAATTACAACAATAACCAAGCTTGATCCTTGGGTTATACACCAACCCTATTCAAGACTTGGATGAACACCTTCTATGCAACACTTAGTTGCAACACCTCTACCTCCTATTGATGTAGCCTTATAGAATTGGATAATCAATCTTACAAATGAAGCTCAAGAGGCTTGTAGCTCAACAAATACAACAAGAATACCTTTGCTACAAAGAATGAAACAAGAAAAACAAAAAGAAGATGATAGCTAGACAAATCAACAAATGCTTTCAAGTGAGCTTCAAATGTGTTTCATCTTCTTCACCATTGCCTCCTATTTATAGTGTGAATTGAGGCTTGGAGATAAGAACGCACATGTGTCACCATCTTCATCATCAAGCTTAAGTGTCTTCACATCATTGGTTGGCTTTGTACACTTGGCAACATAAAGCAAAATGATTGGTCCACTTTGACATCAACATGTTGGCCGAAATTTACACCTTGGCATGTCATAATTATCCTTTGCATAATGAAGATAATAAGAGGGATAATGCCAGAAGAATACCTCAACTTCTAGGCTTGAAAATAGGGCATGTGAAGGCTGAAAGTTTGGCCCCAAAATCAGCCATTTTTAACCATGTAGCCGTTGGCTACATATTCGAAATTTTCAAATTTTCCAACTTGGCAACTTTTGCCAACTAGCCTCTTTTTGATTTATCCACTTGTCACCAAACCATAAAATGAATAACACATTATCACCAACTGAATATACACGTTTTTGGACCAATATATATGTATATCAACTCAGATTTTTGAAGAAGAAATCCACAATTAATAATTGACAAGATTATGTCAACGTGTAACCCAAAATTCCCAATATTTCTTCTTGTATGTCGTGATCATTTGCACACCTTGAATACCTTTATATTCTCTGAAATATGATGATAAATATCCTCCAATAACATATATAAAAGAGTCTTCAAGAAAGAAATAGAATGTGACATCACAACTCGTCACATATCCCGCCATAGTCAATAATATCATCATGTGAGAGAAATAATATAAAGCCACCATATAATCTTCAAAATAATCACAACTCAACTCCAGAATGAAGATAAGAATATACTCAAGAGATTTCTTGAGTGAAAATGCCAAAAATACCCTCAGGAGTAAAATGACCAAAATGCCACTGATGAGAGAAACTACAGAAACGACCCCGATGGTCAGAAATAGTCATAATATCATCTTTGTCATGATAAATAAGATGAGAATAAGTCCTTGATATATTTCCACCATATCATGTTCCTACAAAATTCAAAATACCAATTTTGTCTTTTTTGGTAAGTAGTAGAAACTTCCAAGACACATTAGTCACAAGACATTTATATTTATCAAAATCACATAATAATCACATAATGAACATGTATGCATGTACAAATGAAAATACCCATTTTATCAAATTTTAGAAAAATATTTCTAAAAACCCTAGATCGAAGTACCTCAGCTTCAGAGATCGATGTCTCACAGTGAGTTTCAGAATTTGTCTCTGACCTACATTGATCGACCGAAGTGAGGGTTTGATGTACATCGATTGATCGATGTGTCTCAGGTTTCGAGATCGATGTCTCACAGTAAGGTCTTGAACTTTCACTGCCTTACATGGATCGATCGATGTGAGAGATCGAAGTACATAGATCGATCGAAGTGCAACAACCTGAGAGATCGATGTCAACTTTTTCAATTTTTTCAACTTTTAATCACATATAACACCATGTATGATATTTTTAAGTATTCACCACTTAAACTGACTTTGAAAATTATCCAAACATATTTCTTAACAACATTCCCCCACCCCTCTTCCTCACCCCACCACCCAGGCCCCACTCCCCTCCAGCCCCCCCTCCAGTGACACCCCCCTCAGGCCGGCACCCCCCAGCCCCACTCCCTTAACCGCCACTAGCACGGCAGCACGTGGCCATAGCCCGCCACCACCGACCACGCGCCGCCATTACATCCACCTCCAAACCGATTTCGTTACTCATATAAATATCAAAAACGCAGCATTTTCATACTAATCATATGAAAATAACAATAGACATATATATACATATGCGATCACATATACGGATATACGATTCATCAACTACATATATAATCAAATATCAATATCTATACAAGCATAAATACTTATGCACGATCTCCGTTTCATATGAAAATTAGAGATTATAGTTTTACATTCAAAGGATGTGAAGGGGACACCTACTTGATGATTAACGGTAATTCTCTACGTGTTGGAAGAATTGATCATGTTGGTGATGCTCTCCGAACCGGCGGCTTGAAACTAGAAAAAGAAGAATCGTTTTTCCTCTGGGAGAAGGCGGCCGTGCGTCTATGTAGGGGAAAAGAAGTCCAAGCGTTGTTTAAATAGAAATTTGATTAGGGTTTAGGGAAAATTTCCTAAACAAATTAGGTTTAGTAATTAATAAGCCTTAATGACTCTTTTGACCTTCAAAAAAATGGGATATAACATGCACCCCTTCCTTTGCTAAGTTAAAAGATAGGTAGCGAGTCCTGACATAGTTGACATACAATGCCTTGCAATGTATGTTGGGCTTTCCAACATTTTTGTCCAAATCTATCGCTTTCTATTTTTCAGGATTTGTGTATCTCATCTTAGGTTCATGCAATGTTTTACGTAGACTGTCCTCTGCATATTATCCTCCTCCAAAAACAGAACATCATTAACAGCTTCATGGTAGACCGTCAGATATATGTACAACACCTCATCTGGTACGGACGAAGTTAAAGTTGGCACTTCGGTCAAGTAGAGTTTCAATTCATTAAAAGCCTGTTGATACTTGTGTCCCACTAAAACATGGATTTTCTTTAGAATTTAGAAGAAGATAAGTGATCTTTCTGCCGTCCTAGAAAGAAGTCACGTGATGTCGTGATCCTTCCAGTTAGTCTTTGCATCTCTTTGATGTTACGAGGTGGGTGCATAGCCTTCAAGGCTTCAACTTTACTGAGGTTAGCCCGAATCCTTTCCTTGGAAATCATATATCCCAAGAATTTTCTGGCGCGGAGCCCAAAAGTATATTTTTTGAGGTTTAACCTCATTTTAGAGTCCCTCAAGATGGTAAATACCTCTTTTGAAGTCTAGATGTACACATCAAGACTTCTGCTTTTGATGAGCATATCATCGATAATAAGATAAAATCATTAAAACATACAATTGACTAATGAGTCTTACTTCTAGGAGTCCAAATTGCAAATCACGAATGATAAAAAAAATAAATGAACACACTTACAACTAAGAGTTATACAAATGTTGGTATCGAAAGACTAGCAACATGACTGATTCTCAATCAG
Organism: Eustoma russellianum; assembly: GCA_036186865.1. NCBI lineage: Eukaryota > Viridiplantae > Streptophyta > Magnoliopsida > Gentianales > Gentianaceae > Eustoma > Eustoma russellianum. Next base: position 30,959,298 of record AP025040.1, read on the forward strand.
TTCTTCAAAAGTGTTTCCATAATATTATCTGTAAAACTATTTAAATACATTTGTAAAATTGGTAAAAACCTATGAAATCCACGACATCAATTGATATTGATTATGACACGAATAGATAATTTTCTTAACATACATGATTTTTTTAATGCTAGCTACTTTTTTCTTCATATCATCTTTTCCAGTTTCACAAGAACATAATATATCTATACCTAGTTCCGCTCATGATAAAAATATTGGAAATAATTCACGTCAGATTGACTTCTGTACAATTTGCTTTTGGAATAAAGCAGTGGCCGACCTACCGAGCTCAGGGTAGGCTGGATAGATCTGCTAAGTCAAGAAAATTCAGATACCGCAAATGAGTTTGCGTTCTGAACAGTCAGCCGACCTGCCGACCTGAACTGAACCGCACTTCAGAACAGTGATTCTGTGCTATCAGCCCTCCAGCCGAGTTGAACTAAAGTCAGACTGATCAGACAGATAAGATCAGTCCAGTCAGCGCAATTGGGTTTGCGTTCTGGGCTGATCACTGATCTGCCGACCTCGGCACTTCAGCACAACTACGAAAGTTGAGCTTTCAGCCGCTGCAGCCGAGCAGAGCTCAGAACGGCAGAGCTGTAGAACAACAAATGTCCTCAGCCAAACAGCAGACCTCAGCACAAAGTAGAGCTCAGCAAGACAACGCTTCAGAATGACGAATGTTCTAAGCACAATAGCAAAGCTCAGCACAAAGCAGAGCTCAGCTTGGCAATAACCTCAACAGCTCAGCTGAGCAGAGATCCGAGGTGAGTCCAGGACTCTGTCCTTAAGACGTATTGTTCCAGTATACTGTGCCCAACCGGATGGAACAATTGTCTTCCAAGATACAACGAAAGTCAGTTCAGACGAGCGGCACTACAACGTATGAACTCTACGAACCTGTAAGATGTCCTGAACTCCTCAGACTTGATGCAAAATGTAGAAAGAGAAGAAAGGAGAAGAGCACGTGTATGCAGAGGAGGAGAGCAGAATATTGGATTCTGAATGAGTGTGACCAGAGAGGTTAGCTTAGCTACTATTTATAGGGAAAAATTTGATTAGGGTGGTTAATTGACAGTTTAACCACAGCCGTCGGATCAGATTGCCACCGTTAAATCAGATAACAGACATCCGCTTTTTAAATTTGAATAACTGATTTTCAAAATTAAATTACGGTTACGTAACTGATTTTCCAAATTCGAATTACGGTTAAGTAACCGATTCTCAAATTTGAACTACGATTAAGAAACCGACTTTCAAATTATTTTATCCATGCTTGGAGCATTAACTTCTCATTCACCCACTTCAATTTCTCCAACAATCCCCCACATGAATGGGAATTAATGCAAGTGTTTATGCAGACTCTACCGAGAAGTCAGACAAGAAAATGTTGCATTAGAAGAGGTAGCTTCAGGCTTTGAACCTTTCTTAGTGATATACTACCGAATCCACTTGGCTAATCAGTGAATTTAATGTCTTGAACTAACCGGCCTTTAGTGTGAACCTAGACAATAGTACTCACACAACATTTCCTTTAACACCTTTTTTGGTTCTCATGATTATGTTCGTTTTGGCCATGAACCGCCTGGTTTCAGAAAGTGTGTTAGAGAACTTTGGCCTTACAAAATTCTCATAGAAGCGGCCGCACTTCACACTTACATAGGTGTTTCCTATCAAGAGTATTCTGCCATACCCCACTTGACATATCAAGATATAGGAAAGCCTCAGCTTACCCTCATTTCTCTGCAGACAACACTTTTATTTAACAGAATGGGTAAGTGCTCACTAAACTCCATAACTTAGTTGTCCCATTGAACCAAGATTCTGGGATCTCCAGTCAACAAGGTTAGGTTACCGTTACAAAGATTCATGCATTATAGGTTTTAGTCCCATTCCGTTTGTCAAAATTGACATCCGATCTCTTGGCAAGCCTTTTGTAACTGGATCCGCAAGATTCTCCTTTGATTTTACATAATCAATGGAAATCACGCCATTAGAGATCAACTGCTTAATGGTGTTGTGTCTCCGATGCATGTGCCAAGACTTAACATTATAGATGCTGCTTTGAGCTCGTCCTATAGCCGACTGACTATCACAGTATATGCTGATAGGAGCAATTGGCTTAGGCCAGCAGCGCACATCTTCTAGGAAATTTCGAAGCCATTCAGCTTCTTCCCCGGTTTTATCAAGTGCTATAAACTCCGCTTCTATCGTGGAACGAGCTATGCACGTTTGCTTCATGGATTTCCACGACACAACACCTTCACCAACCGTGAATAAATATCCGCTGGTGGACTTAGAATCTTTACTATCAGATATCCAGTTGGCATCACAATAGCCTTCCAATACTGCTGGATATCTTGAGTAATGTAATCCAAGATTCATTGTATACTTTAAGTATCTCATTACTCTATTCAGAGCATTCCAATGTTCATTGCTTGGATTACTTGTAAACCTGCTCAATTTGTTTACTGAGCATGCTAAGTCTGGCCTTGTACAGTTTGTTATGTACATTAGACTTCCGATTACTTGCGAGTACTCCAATTGAGCTACTGGCTCGCCTCGGTTCTTCCTTAAGTGTATAATTAAGTCGAGTGGAGTCTTTACTGGTTTCACATCAACCATATTGAACTGTTTTAGAACAGACTCAATATAGTGAGTTTGTGACAGTACGAGTCCCTCGGTTATCCTAGAAATTTTAATTCCTAGAATAACATTGGCAACTCCCATATCCTTCATATCGAAGTTTCTCGTCAACATCTTCTTTGTGTTTAAGATTATGTCCCATGTACTCCCCATGATTAGCATGTCGTCTACATAGAGACATACTATCACATATGCATTTTGTGTGCTCTTAATGTAGACACACTTGTCACACTCATTGATCCTGAAACCATTAGCTATCATAGCTTGATCAAATTTCAAGTGCCACTGTTTGGGCACTTGCTTAAGTCCATACAGGGACTTAACGAGTCTACAAACTTTAAACTCTTGTTCTGGAACTACAAAACCTTCGGGTTATTCCATATAGATTTATTCATCCAACTCACCATTCAGAAAAGCAGTCTTCACATTCATCTAATGAATTTCCAAGTTATAGACTGCAGCAATAGCAACTAGCACCCTTATAGAAGTGTACCTAGTCACTGGTGAGTAGGTGTCAAAAAAGTCAAAGCCTTCCTTTTGTCGATAGCCTTTAGCTACCAACCTGGCTTTATACTTTTCAATAGACCCATCCTCTTTCAGTTTCTTCTTGAAAATCCACTTGCACCAAGTGGTTTACTTCCAGGTGGAAGGTCAACCAACTCCCAAGTGTGATTCTGAAGAATCGAGTCTATCTCACTGTTAATTGCCTCTTTCTAGAATGGAGCTTCTAGAGTTGACATCGCCTCGGAAAAGTTTCTCGGCTCATTTTCTATCATATAGGTTAGAAAGTCTGGTCCAAACGAAGTTGGCGTTCTGGCACACTTGCTTTGACGAAGCTCCTCATCCTCTTGAGGAGTTGCCTCACGCATTCGCTTACCAATTCTTGTTTCTTCTTGATTTTTGTCTTTCCTCAGAAAGACATCTTCGAAGAAAACTGCATTCCTTGACTCCATGACAACGTTTTCCTGTATGTCAGGAATATCCGATTTGTGCACCAAGAACCGATATGCACTACTGTTAGTCGCATATCCTATAAATATGCAGTCAACCGTTTTAGGCCCAATTTTAACTTGTCTTGGTTTAGGTACATCAACCTTTGCCAGACACCCCCACACTTTCAAGTATTTGTAACTAGGCTTGTGGCCTTTCCAAAGCTCGTATGGGATTTCATTCATCCTCTTAGATAGAATTCTATTTAAAATGACGTTGGCTGAGAGAATTGCTTCCTCCCACAAGTTCTGAGGTAAACCCGAACTTATCAACATATCATTCATCATCTCTTTTAGGTACGATTTTTTGCGTTCAGCAATACCATTCGATTGAGGTGAATATGGTGCAGTCGTTTGATGAATAATGCCATGTTCTGAACAGAATTCATTAAACAGTGTATCATATTCTCCACCTCTATCACTATGAATTGCTTTAATTCGTTTGCTAAGTTGATTCTCAACTTCATTTTTATAGTCCTTGAAAGCATCAAGGGCCTCGTCTTTGCTACTTAGCAAATACACATAACAGTATCGTGTGCAATCGTCGATAAAAGTTACGAAATACTTTTTACCACCTCTCGTTTGCACAAATTTTAAACCACACACATCGGTATGAATTAAATCCAAAGGTTCAGTGTTCCTTTCTATTGAAGAAAATAGCGCATTTGTCATCTTCGCTTCAACGCATATTTGGCATTTTTTATTATCAAAATTTAATTTGGCAACAAGTCAATATTAACCATTCGTTGTATTGACTTATAATTAACATGTCTCAAACGAAAATGCCATAAACAAGAAGACTCAAGCATGTAAGCAGAAGAAGAAGCATTATTATTAGCCTCTGCGGGCAAATCTCTTTTGGGTACAATAGTGATGGCATTTAATTTAAACATCCTATTCGACAAGTACCTCTTCCCCAAATACATGCCATTTTTCGAAAGAATAACTTTATTGGATTCTAACACTAGTCTAAAACCATGCCTGACTAAAAGAGATCCATATACTAAATTCTTTCGAATGTCAGGGACGTGCAACACATTTTGCAGAGTCAGATGCTTCCCTGAGCTGAGCTTCAGAACAACTGTGCCCTCGCCTTTGATCTTTGAAGAGGCCGAGTTCTCCATGTAAAGTTGTTCGTTGTTCCCGGACTGGTACTCCGTGAACATCTCTCTGCTGGAGCAGACATGTCTAGTGGCGCTAGTATCAAGCCACCATTCGTGCATGTTCCCTACAGCGTTGCACTCTGAGACCACCGCACAGAGGTTAGATAATCCATAGCATCAACGATATTCGTCTTTGCCTTGGTCTATTTCTTCTTGGGCTTTCTGCATTCATTGCTGACATGCCCCTGAATGCCACAGTTGTAGCATTTTTCGGTGAACTTCCTGGCGATCTACTTGCCTTTTTTTGTCCGAGTTGGCCCTTCTTTTTCTTGGCCTCTGCAACATGGGCCTTGGCCTGACCAGAGCTTGATTGTGGCGTTCTCTCAGATCTGCTATTGTCTTCTTCAATGCGGAGTCAAACAATCAGATCTTCCAATGTCATCTCCTTTCTCTTGTGTTTGAGATAGTTTCTGAACTCCCTCCATGAAAGAGATAGCAACTCAATCACTGCAGCCACGACAAAAGATTCACTGAGCAACATGCCCTCCTCTTCCATCTCGGCAACCAACGTCTGAAGTTCCTCAACTTGAGAAACAACAGTGCGAGAATCAGACATTTTGAAATCCAGGAATTTGCCGACAATAAATTTCTTAGTGCCGGCATCTTCCGTACGATATTTCTTTTCCAAAGCCTGCCACAAAGACTTTGCGGTTTTGTACGTACAGTACAAACCATACAAGGAGTTGTCCAAACAACTCAGAATATGGCTCAAACAAACATAATTGTTGAAGTTCCATGCTTCAACAGAATGTTTGTTCTGCATATTCTGGGTTTGGTCCTCCAGCGGATCTACCACAGGTGGGTCCTCGGTCAGAAAGATAGCCAACCCCATGGCAGTCAAGAAGAACATCATTTTCTGCTGCCAACGCTTGAAGAAGCTCCCACTGAACTTCTCAGGTTTCTCCACTTGGGCCACTGCAGGACCCTGTGCAGGAGGAGCATGTCTCGGCACCCCAGCATTTGGTGCCATTGGTGCAGAACTCTGTACGTCTGCGCCTTGAACCGAGCTAGAGCTTACGTTCTCCATCAGGTTTCTGTAAGATCAGAAACAAACAGGAATCAGTACAGAATCAAAACGAATACGTCTTAAGAATTGTTGGGAATAATTCACGTCAGATTGACTTCTGTACAATTTGCTCTTGGAATAAAGCAGTGGCCGACCTGCCGAGCTCAGGGTAGGCTGGATAGATCTGCTAAGTCAAGACATTCAGATACCGCAAATGAGTTTGTGTTCTGGACAGTCAGCCGACCTGCAGACTTGAACCGAACAGCACTTCAGAACAGTGATTCTGTGCTATCAGCCCTCCAGCCGAGTTGAACTAAAGTCAGACTGATCAGACAGATAAGATTAGTCCAGTCAGTGCAATTGTGTTTGCGTTCTGGGCTGATTACCGATCTGCCAACCTCGGCACTTCAGCACAACTACGAAAGTTGAGCTTTTAGCCGCTTCAGCCGAGCAGAGCTCAGCATGGCTGAGCTGCAGAACAACGAATGTCCTCAACCAAACAGCAGACCTCAGCACAAAGCAGAGCTCAGCAAGACAACGCTTCAGAACAACGAATTTTCTAAGCACAATAGCAGAGCTCAGCTTGGCAATAACCTCAACAGCTCAGCTGAGCAGAGATCCGAGGTGAGTCCAGGACTCTGTCCTTAAGACGTATTGCTCCGGTATACTGTGCCCAACCGGATGGAACAATCGTCTCCCAGGATACAATGGACGTCAGTTCAGACGAGCGACACTGCAGCGTATGAACTCTATGAACCTGTAAGATGTCTAGAACTTCTCAAACTTGATGCAAAATGTAGAAAGAGAAGAGAGAAGAAGAGCACGTGTATGCAGAGGAGGAGAGCAGAATATTGGATTCTGAATGAGTGTGATCGGAGAGGTTAGCTTAGCTACTATTTATAGGGAAAAATTTGATTTGGGTGGTTAATTGACAGTTTAACCACAGCCGTCGGATCAGATTGCCACGGTTAGATCAGATAACAGACAACCGCTTTTCAAATTTGAATAACCGATTTTCAAAATTAAATTACGGTTACGTAACTGCTTTTCTAAACTCAAATTACGGTTAAGTAACCGATTCTCAAATTTGAACTACGGTTAAGAAACCGACTTTCAAATTATTTTATCCCTGTTTGGAGCATTAACTTCTCATTCACCCACTTCAATTTCTCCAACAAAAAACATGTCCCGATCGTGGAAATCAGTTTCATATGTGGAGATTGTAGAGAAAAAAGGGTTTGAGTGATTTTCAAATACATGATTTAAATGTGCACAAAAACGAACATAGCATAAACGTGCATGATATATATACATGTATGCATTATACATTGCTATTACTTGCCTTATTTAGCTTATATATAATGTTGCCGTACTAACGAGCCATGAAGCGTTAAAGCTTACATCATATGGCAAACATTTGTTGTGTTTATACTATTTTCAGGTGCCACCATTAATGAACTAAACTAGTTCATTAAGTGAAGTACTTAGTTTAATAAACTAAGTAGTTCATTAAAGGAAGCCACATTTGGAAAAGGCACAAAGGCAACAAGGCTAAGGAAAAAAAGTTTTCTCCTCCTCCCCATCTTAATTATACACGCAATATACATATATATATTACACCTATTTTCAGATTTTTTTTCAAAAGGCACATACACATGTATTCCAACGTACTACCGACACGTTATATATTTTACGTACGTACGTTAACGTCACACCACTATACTTAACTCATATTTATGAGTATATTCAGGTCTTATATCATATGATATAAGATATGGTGATGACAAATCAAATACGACACGATAAAAGGTTCTAAACCGAAATTTGTTGTATCGGGCGAATACCGAAACTTCGCCAACGTGTCACGTACTTGCCATAAATAAATGGCCAGCCCCTATACTTCAAAAATGGATGAAAATTTCGTGCACATGACAGAAAATTCAGCCAAAAATGCTTTCCATGTTGGCACACACAAATCACCCCACATTAAGGCCAAAATGTGAAGATTCCAAGTTTAATTTTGTCACATGTTAATGGTACCACTTTAGACCAGCCAAGTGCTGAGATTTAAAGTATATATTATATATATTATGTATAACATAATATATATAGCATGTGCAAAAGTTGGAATTTAAATTAGAGAAAAATCGGGTAATCGATAAATATCGAAAATTCGGTTTTCTACGCACACAACACATGGAACATTTTTGGTACATCATGTGACACGTATCTAGACACTTTTTACATATGATATACATCTTAAAGTGTTCTAGAAAATTAAATTAAGGGCTGATTAGAATATAACATGTGTGTATTATTAAATGTGCACTATTTTACAAAGTTAGCAAAAATAAATTTCAGCACATGCACATACACATTCCAACGTCTACACCAGCTGATTTGGAGCATATGTGGAGCTTTGTTGGCATCTTGATTGGTCAAGGATCAATCATACAATGTTGGTGAATTGAAGAGAGAAGCTACAAATGGTAAGAATTCAAAATATATTTCTCTTATATAACATGCTGAAAATTTCAGCATGCTAAAATGTTGCTGGCCGATTTTTTGCTCTTAAATGTGACATATTTTGTCATCTTTTATTAGGTGATTGATTAGAAGAAGATATGGAAAGGTTTTGAATATTATTTAAATAAATAAATGGTGATATTTTACATATCACACATGCTGAAAATTTTTCAGCATGTGTACAACTTGTTGGCCGAATTTGAAGAGCCAAATGTGTCCAAGTTCATTTGTTAATTGATAGCAATACTTACCATAAATTGTTGATTCATTTTTATGATGAAAAATCAAAGAATATTTGGTATTATTTTGAAAGAAAAGGAAGGATGCACATGCTGAAAATTCAGCATGGCAAGACAACCTTATGGCCGATTTTTATGCATGGATTGGGAAGGATTTTTAGTCTTGCAATTTATGATGTATCTCTTGATTTATGGAAGGTATTATGTGATGATTTTTGGCACATGGTTGAGTGTAATTATCAGATTTTTTCCATGTCATCATGATGACAACGTTGAACCAATAAGGAGGTGCCAAGTAAGCGAAGACTAAATGATCATCCAATAAGAAGGTGCCAAGTAAGCAAGGCCTTGTCACAATGATGTCTTACACTCTCTCAAGGACTTAAAAGATAATTTTCAAGAGGGGGAGGTACGTCAAGGGGGATAGCCATGCAAGGTTAAAAGGAAAGAAGTGGAGCAAAAACAAAACAAGGCCAAGCATTGCAAATCAAAGTGATCAAAAAGCCTAGCTCTTCTTCTACATCTTCTTTCTTTCTCTCTTCTTGTAAAGCCTATTATATTCATATCTTTCAATCTTGAATAGGCTTGATATAAACCACCATTCATTCTATATCTTTGTAAAAGATTGGTCAAGGTGTGATCAATCTTCATTCTTGCGAGATGGTGGTGTTCGTGTGAATTGTACTCGTCATACAAGGTTTGTAAAGGGTTGGAGTTAGGTGTAACTCTATCAACCCTGCGGTAAGGTGTACTGCGTGTGTGTGATTAGTGTGAACCAAGGAAGGTGTTCCTTGAAGATTGGAGTAGGTTGTTTATAACCGAACCAGTATAAAATTCTTGGTGCCATTTACTTTCTGCATTTACTTTTCAGTTACTGCACTGATTATCCTTCTTGTTCGCATTCGTAAAAATAGTTAACGAATTTCAAAAATCACAAAAATTTCCAGAAATATACTCACACGTTCTAGGGTTAATTTGGCACAAGTTTCAACCCTTTTGGATAAGTATAAGTCAATCAAACATCAAAAGTTCTGAGACTAGTGCAGTCTGATTTTCAGACTTGCAAAGGTTGAGACTTTGATTGTAGTTGACCTACTTCTCAAAAGAATTTTGCAAAACTGTTTCAACCTATTAAAATATAGTATATAAGGAGTTAGTGGTTAAATTTTCAGAGCATTTGGACGTTCACACAAATAGGAATAAATTTTTCAAAACCGACTACCGTTTCTGGCAGATTCGCACAATCTGATTGCCAACGGTTTTTGAAGGGGTTAAAGGTTGAATTTTAATTTGAAATTTTTAGGGGACTCTCATAACATCTGAGGCTAAGTTATCTAAAAATTTCAGAATTTTTGGAGACCTCTAACCTGGTTTTAAAATCGTTTTAAAACTGGCTCTGAAAACAGAATCTGTTTTCAGAAGTTGAATTGTTTAGGTTCAAACAAATTTTAAAAACCACACTTTCCGCACCATCTATTCAACCTCCCCTTCTAGTGGTGCCTTGCAGATCCTACAATTGGTATCAGAGCGCAGGAACACTCACTTCAAAGAATCCAACGATTAAGTGAGATGGCAACCACAACCGTGCAAGAAGGAATGTCAACTGTAAGGTCTCCTCTTTTCGACGGTGAGTCTTTTATTCAATGGAAATTAAGAATGAAACTTTTTCTTATGACTATTGATATTGATCTATGGTCCATCATAGAAGATGGTCCATTTGTTCCTACTAAGACGTCAACTATTGATGGTGTCACACTAGAGGTTACAAAAACGAAACAAGAATACACTAGTGATGACAAAAAGAAGTTGAGTATGAATGCTAAAGCCATGCAACTACTATTAAATGGCCTAAGTAAAAGTGAGGCTAGTTACGTGTCAAATTGTTCTAGTACTCAAGAGATGTGGCATATTCTTGAAATGAAACATGAAGGGACTAGCCAAGTAAAGGAGTCCAAAATCAATATGCTTATGTCCACACTTGAGTCCTTTAAATTATTGCCAAATGAGTCTATTGTTGAGATGGATTTACGCTTGACTAACATTTACAACTCTCTTGAGTCTCTTGGCAAAGCCTTCACTATGCAGGAAAAGGTACAAAAGGTTTTGCGAAGCCTTCCATCCGAGTGGGACCCTAAAGTAACGGCCATAGAAGAAAGCAAAGAGACCAAATCGATTAAAATGGAAGAACTAATCGGATCACTTAAGGTATATGAAAACAAACTTGCTTTAAGACATTCTGAGTCCATTTCTAATAATGATAGGGCTATAGCATTTAAATCAAATGAATACGTCGTAGATGATAGTGACACAGATTCCGATGATGAGGACTTAATCACAGTGGCTAAAAGATTAAGAAAAATATTGAGAAAATCGATTAAACATAAGTCTACCTCATCTAAGGATTATAAAAATAAAAATAAGGAAATAAAGTGCTATGAATGCGGCAAACTTGGACATCTATCATATGACTGCCCTAATAAAGAAAAACAAATAAACAAATACCCTGACAAGGATCGGAACAAGAATAGACTCGTCTCAGAACCTAAGCAAAGGAGAAGAGCATTCAAAGCCTCCACTTGGAGTGACACATCCGACTCTGAGACTGATGATACGGAAGAATACAAGGCACAAGTATGCTTTACATCTAAAGCATCAAATGAGGTATCTTCCGACTCTGATTCCGATTCTGAATGTTCATATGATGATTTATTTAGTCAATATTTAGAATTGCATAAGTTTTCAAAGACTCTTGCAAAAGAAAAGAAGCGATTAATTGAAGACAAGAAATTGTTAGAATCTTCTAACAAAGATCTTGTGTCTCAATTAAACGATTCAAAAGAAGAGTCGTCATGCATTATAAATTCATTAAAATCTTAAATTTCATCATTGACATCCGAGAACGTTGAATTGAAATCCGAGATTTCAAAATTAAAATCAAGGAATGCCGATGTAGAGAAAAAGGTGAAACGGTTTGATACGGGATCGAACATGCTGCATCGCATTATATTATCACAAAAGCATGACAGTGATAAAACGGGTTTGGGATACGTTGATACTAATGAAATATCAACCAAACCAACTAAGTTTGTGGTGTCTAAGAAAGTAGACACTCCAAAGCCCCAAGTGGCGTCCAAGATGACGCAAAAACCGTCACTTCCCTTATCACGTCCCACTACATCTTCATATCACGTGAACTACAACTTTGTACCATATAGACATGAAAAGAAAAGAGTATTGAATACACGACATTCATTCCATCCATGCACTACGCATACAAACACAAGGACATATCAAAAACGTCCTACATATAATGCGTATAAAGGAGTTCTTGGCCAAAGGCCAGATAAAGTTGCACCTAAAGTATATTATGTTGCATTCTCATCACCTCTCTCACCTTTTGGAAGACCTAGAAAGGTCACCCAAATGTGGGTACCAAAAGGGACATTTTCAAAGGGTTAAATAAATAACCCTTACGAACGCACGTTATATGAAATGGATAATTTTTTTCCTTCTTTATCTTTACATGCATCTTTTGATTTGCTTTCCAAAATAAAGGGGGAGAGAAAGCATGATTAAAGGGGGAGAGAGATACTAATTGCATAAATTAAGGGGGAGCGACTCGGAATTTAAAATTCAAGTTTTGATTTTATGCATGATTGAAGGGGAGCGATAGGATTTAAATCATGAGCATAGGTTAT